>JAODAL010040727.1:0-36616 GCA_025379985.1 Phyllomedusa bahiana
CCCCTAGTCTAAGGGATTGCTGTATTACTACAGTTGAAAGGCAGTTTCAAATCCCCACACACCTATGTGGTGCTCTCCCCAAAGACAGATACAGTATTAACCTTACCAAGCCATTCATTGCTTTCCACCCAGCCAGCAAGCTCGGCTCTGCACTGAAGACGGACAAAACCCCCTGAAACAACTGTCTGCAAATGAGCAACATTGGCTTGGCTCGCATCCCCTTTTCTTTCTAAAGATTCAGTGAGTCACAAGCAAACTGAGGATTTGTTGCATCCAATAGATGAAATTTGAGGTTTCAGCTCTTTCCATAATGGCTTGTGATATGCAGATGCCTAGTAGGGTGAAAAAAGGCAAATTCAAATCCCCACACACCTACAGTTGAAACCAGAAGTTTACATAGAAAGACATATATGCATGTTTTTCTCACTATCTGTCATGAAATCAGAATAAACCTTACCTGTTTTAGGTCAATTAGGAACCAAAATAATTTATATTTGCCACGTGCCAGAATAATGAGAAAGAGAGAATCTTTTAAGGCATTTTTAATACTTTCTGCAAAGTCAAAAGTTTACATACATTGCATTAGTATTTGGTAGCATTGCCCTTAAACTGTATTACTTGACTTGGGTCAAACATTTTGGATATCCTTCCACAAGCTTCTCACAGTAGTTGGTAGACATTTTGGCCCATTCCTCCTAACAGAACTGGTGTAACTGAGCAATGTTTGTAGATCACCTTGCTCGCACCTGCCTTTTCAGCTTTGCATATACATTTTAAAACTTTCCTGATATCTTGGCTGATTTTGTTAGACTTTCCCATGATATTACACACAAAAAAAGTGTGTTTTTCTATGTCAATAAACCTATCAGAAGCTTCCAAAGACATGACATCATCATATGGGCTGTTCCAAATTGTTTAAAGGGATAATAATCCTAGTGTATTTAAACTTTTGACTTTGCAGAAAGTTATAAAAATGCCTTAAAAAATCTTCTCTCTCTCATTATTTTGGCATTTGACAAATATAAATAATTTTGGTAATCCTAATTGACCTAAAATGGTAAGACTTTTTCTGACTTCATGTCAGAAAGTGAGAAAAACATGCATATGTGTCTTTTTATATAGTGTATGTAAACTTCTGGTTTCAACTGTATATGGTGCTCTCCCCAAGGATATTCCTTTCTAATTCCTTTCTAAGCCACTCATTGCCTCCCACCCAGCCAGCCAGTAACCTCTGCTCTGCACTGAGCATAGGGCAGAAACCTCAAAACAGCTGACTGAAGATGAGCAACACTGGCTTGGCTCATATCCCTTAATTCCCTAACGATAATTGTGGACTTACACAAGTCTGGATCCTCCTTGGGTGCAATTTTCAGATACCTGACAGTGCCTCGTTCATCTGTACAAACCATTATGCATAACTACAAACAAGATGGGAATGTTCAGCCATCAATCCGCTGAGGAAGGAAATGGGTTTTGTGTCACAGAGATGACAATGCTTTGGTCCAACATGTGCATATCAACCCAAACCATTACTCCAAAAGAAACATATAAAAGCCAGATTAATGTTTGCAAATGCATACAGGAACAAAGACGTACATTTTTGGAGACATTTCCTGCGGTCTAAAGAAACTAAAATTTAATTGTTTGGCTATAATGACCATTGTTACATTTGGAGGAAAAAGGGAGAAGCTTGGAATTCTAAAAACACCATCCTAACTGTGAAACATGGGGGGTGGCAGTAACATGTTGTTATGTTGTTTTGCTGCAGGAGGGACTGTTGTACTTCACAAAATAGATGGCATCGTGAGGAAAGAAGATTATGGGTGACATTTATGAAGATCGGCGCATCGGAGCGCCTGTTTTCACTGGATTTTTAGTGAAAGCTGCGCCTCATTTATGTCGGCATGTTGTGTAAAGTTCCCTGCGCCTCACCAGTGTGTGAGGCGCAGTGCAGAAGTTAGGCGCAGAAGGACTGCACCTAACATGTATTACGATTCGAGACAGGCTGGAAATCATCGAAAAAGCATTAAACATGTTAGTGAATAGCAAAAAGAGTTGTCTTTCAAAGAATGAATGAATAAAGTGAAAAATCAAAGTTAAATAAAATACATTACAATGTACAGAAAAAGTTGATCATTTAAAATAAAAGCAAATATATATGAGCTTTTCAAATAAAGAAATAATAGCTAGAACAGGTCTTAAAAAAGGGAGAGAATTGAACTAATTTTACATGAAATAAGCCAATGCAGATGTTGTACAGATGTTAATGTTGGTCTATTGTTTTAATAAAAAATGAAGATGTATTTATTCTTCATTCACATTTTATTCTATTTTGTATGTACAGCAAAGCCAGCACAGCACAGGTCTGGCTGGGACCTGTGGTTCTCCAAGCAGGATTTCTATGGTTCCCAGGGCTTAGTTTGGACGCATTTACAGACGTATTTACGTCCGTAAATACATCACCAACTGAGCCTAAAATAAGGAACAAGTAGCTTAGAATGGCTACCAATGGGAAATCCGGACGTATTTACGACCGTATTTATTTGCAATGTAATTCCAGAAAGGATTTCGCGTCAGAGATACAGTCCCCATAGTAAATAATGAGGAATGTATTTCAGATGCGAAATCTGTCCTGAATTACATTGCAAATACGTGTCGCGTTGGAAATACATTACACAGTATGAAGAATAAAATGAATTTGTCATTGAAATGAAGTACTTAATAAACAGACATATCCAAGTGCTGGAACAATTAAATCAATGTATTAATAAATTTCTTACAATAACATTAATGACAATATACTGTATATATATTAGCTTCAAAGAAAAAATATCCTCTACAAAATGTATTCCAAAGTCCGTGGAAATTACACTAATTTAACATCACATAAGCCAATACAGATGTTGGACAGATGTTTTATTAAACATTTTCCATAACAACAATTTTAGATGTATTTGGACTGCTTTGAAGTTTAATGCAATTCAGTATATACAAGAAAAGGATTGCTGGGACCTGTTGTCCTCCAAGCAGGATTTCTTGCTTAATTATTTATTCTTCTTGACAAATCATTACTTTTAGTAGTGTACTGCTGTAAGTGTAGAACTATAGCAGATTACAAGAATTCCGCGCTCCACTTCGACTTCTCCGCTCAGATAGACCATATTAAACTAAGTCTGCCTGTCGGAGCTGTAAAGCGCTGGAATGCGCCTCACTTTGCCGACCCGCTTTCATGCATGCCTTGGAGTTTTCAAATTTGTCGCGTCCCGCCCCAGAACGCCCATGGCGCGCCCACTGCACGCCTCTTCATGTTAGGCGCATCCGAAAGTGGCAAAGGTTGCACCTAACAGCGCATCCCTGCGCCCGACAGTGGATTCGGCACAGTGAGGCTAATTTTTCACCAGAAAACAGGCGCAACACCCGATCATACATGTTGCCCCATGTGTCAATACTGAAGCAACATCTCAAGACATCAGCCAAGAATTTAAGGCTTGGGCGGAAATGGGTCTTCCAAATGGACAGTGACCCAAAGCATACTGTCAAACTGGTTAAAAAGTGGATTAAGATTAACCAATGTTTTGGAGTGGTCATCATAAAAAACCTGATCTCCATCCAATTGAAAATTTATGGGCAAAGCTGAATAGGCAGGTGCGAGCAAAGCGACCTACAAACATGGCTCAGTTAAACTAGTTCTGTCAGGAGGAATGGGCCAAAACTCCTACCAACTATTGTAAAAAGCTTGTGGAAGGATATCCAAAATATTTGACCCAAGTCATACAGTTTAAGGGCAATGCTATAAAAATACTAATGTAATGTATGTAAACTTTTGACTTTGCATAAAGTAATAAAAATGCCTTAAAAATTCTCTCTCATATTCTTCTGGCATTTGGCAAATATAACTAATCTTGGTTCCTAATTGACCTAAAACGGGTAAGGTTTATTCTGATTTCTTGTCAGATAGTGCGAAAAACATGCGTTTTAGAGAACACACTCTGCTGACTTCTGATAGTAAATGACATAAAAGGTGCAAGAAAACAGGACTGTGCTGGGTGGCAATACTTAATACTTCACAGCATGTCAGCAATGATGATATGAAGCTGACTAGCTGTGACAATCACTGCTGCCCAGCACGGCCCCTGACTATGATTACAAACAGTAGGGTGTCAGCAAAGTTGTATGACGATATAAAAAGCAGGATAGTCTGCAATGTATTTCATAATGCAAGTCTGTTAGGGAAATGCAGCCAGCACACATCAGAACACAATTTTTTTTAAAGTTTCAAGCACACAGTTAACTTGATGTCATCCCAATGACACAAGACCCTCTTTGGCTAAACTCGGGTGTATTAAATTTCCGGTGTCTGTTGCAGTAGTAACTGTAAATATGGCTCTGCATATTGGTTAAAAGGAAAGCAGTCCTGTCCCCGTTCAATGATGCCTTTACATAGGGCAGCATAGCTGATGGCAGATCCACTTGAACAGTTTATCTGTTTTTATACTACAGTCAGAGTAGTTTTAAATTCACAAAGTAGTATATCCAGCACATTGGTAAAAAAAAATTCAAAATTTATTACAATAAAAAAGCAGCACCTTAAATGAAACATCACAAAAATATATCAGAAGCAAACTCTAAGGATATGTCTACAAGCACAGAAACACTGTCACACTGTCGGATATTCGGCCACCATGAATCTGACGGTACCCTGTGCTGCATAGACAGCAATGAAAAAAAGTATTGGTGCAATGTAAGCTGTAATAGTATTAAGTTCATGTTTAGGGCTGTCCTTTACACAGTGATCATCCTACTGGTCAAGAAGGGCTTCAAAAGGGAAACACAAGGGAATAAACAGCAATGGTGGTGACTGTTAGTAACAGCTATCAAATTGACACAATCACAGTAAGAGCATGGCATTTTTTACTGTTATAAGATTATATATTTTGCTAAATTTTAAAACAATTCATTAAAGGATACCTTTTTTGCACTCTAATTGTTGGATGAAGTAATATTTATTACAGGATGAATTGAGTCCTTGCATTGGTGGGCTGGAATTTCACTAGTTTGTGACGTTTGGCCCTTATGGGATTTACTGTACTGGTAGGGGCTAAGGAAAAAATGAAAACACATATCTCGTCCATTCCTAGCTTCAGAATCTTACAGTGGGCACAGGGTGGCAGCTGCACCCACTTGCTTCATTTGCAGAAACTTAGCTTTTGCCGTTAGGGTATGTTCACACAGGCTAATTTTGGCATGCATTTCGTGGCGTATTTGTGCTCTAATATGAGCGAGATGCGCGCCGAAATTACGGTAATCCATAGTTCTCATAGAGAACTACGGATTACGACTCCTCTCCCCACTTGTACAATACGATCATATTGTACGCACAGGGAGATAAGTGACATGTCAATTACTTGCAGCGAATACGCACTGCAAGTAATGCATGTCAATGGGGCCGGTGGGCTGCCACCCCCACCCACCCCGCGCTGCAGGAGTACGCGCTGGTCAGCGCGACTCCCAAATCACCCGCCGTAATTGCGGCCGTACTGTACTATGTGAACATAGCCTTATTGTCTCTGAAAGTCACAGAGACAAACATTGTCAGAGTCACCTGTGGGATGAGGGTTGCAGAGGCGAAAAATGGAAATCGGGGGATATCAATGAAACATGTGATGTAGGTTCCAAACTAAACTTCCAATGCATATGTGAACCAAGCCTACCATAGTGTAGAAAAGACTGTACACCACTTTAATGAGCCTGGGTCTGGCTACAATTACACGTAGTATGTCTTAGGAACATAAAATGATACAAGGGCCATTTGGCTCTGACACATCTGTGGTGATTATGGTTTTGGCTAAAAGAGTGCAAGAAAAATCATGCATTAAACTGTGTGAGTTATGCTTAAATCTGGTCCCCAAGAGGGCAATTTTACACAAAAAGCTTTTTGGAAAAGCACCACCACAGTTTTTGATGCAATGTATTGAGCCAAAGTCATATTTCTCACTTTTTTGGAATCCTCTTCTGGCTTTGGCTCAATAAATCTGCAGCAGAGACCTTTACTGAAAATGAGCCTTATAATGTGTATGAAATGAAAATAAAATGTGAGCATTTAAAGGCATTTTACTTTGACTCCATATCAAGTGCACTAGATAGATAATGTGACAGATTGCGAATTGTTTGCTGCAAGTCTAATCTACTCCGTAAATGCATGCATTGTATAATGTAGGAGTGGTTGTGATTATACGACATTCATATGATAAATGTGTAAGCTCTCCTCACCTAGGGGTCTCTATTAGCCCAGCATGATGCCAATAGAAAGTCAGCAAGAAGTAGCTTTGCATATAGTTTTGCAGAAGTGAATTAATTTTCACATTCTGTGCCATGCAAGCTGTGTATCTGCTGAGTCAGCCTTCTTCATCTATGTGACCTGGATTTGTAATCCTTTTATTAATATTATGAAAATAGCTTTCCTCTACCATTTGAAGAGATCAATAGGAAACCACAGTACAGAAAATACATTAGCTCTCAGAGGTCTCTGTTAGGATTATTTGCATCAATACAAAATGAATTAATCATGGGGCCATTTGAATAATCAGTCACACGCTTGCATTCTGTCTCCGTTCATAGCTACGCTTCATTTCTTCTGTAAAGTCCTTTGTTCTCTGTGACTACAGTAATACCGATTTCAGAATTTGCTTTCTCGGACTTGTCTTACCATTTATCTATTAATTTATTTCTCAACTTTATTTTTAGAGAGTTTTTGCCTTTGTACTTGTCAGATCCCAGTTTATGAGTCGCACCTGTTCTACAAGATAAGAAGGTCACAGAGAATGTGTGTTTGACTAAAGATAATTGGGAGAATTTAGAAAAATAACTGAGCAACATTTTAGTTTTTCTTGTTTTCAGTCAGATAATGTAGAATCAGTTTTAGGTTATTGTTTTAGTCTTTTCCATGTTTATTTTTATGCTGTAAAACCATGATTTTCTATCGCTGCATGGATCCTTCTGTTACATGACCATTCAGATATTCAACTATCCTCATTAAATTCCACTTACCTATTCCAAAGAAGGAGCATAGGGCAATTTATAGACAATTTATAGAATAAAATTAATAACTTACTTGGTCCAAATTGTATCAAATAATATATACTCCTTGAATTATGCAGGAATTAAATAGTACTCAAAACTGACAAGACTGGAGCATATTACATGACCCTGAGCAACGCCTATCCTCTGCTGACCTTGGGCCAATGCTCCAACCCCTCAACTTCACTACCTGATAACGAAACTGAGACAGGCTTGGATGAATTGGCCACAGCATCCATTTTATTAACAAACAAATGAATAAACATAAATAACCGTATACAAATGAGTATAAATTCGGCATACCCACTCGTCCTAACCCACTTCCCCAAAACATTCCGGCACCTTCTGGAACACCCATGAAAAGAACCAATTGGGGCTGAGGTCCTTGGAGCTACTGTACTCCAAGCAAGGACTGGTGAAAACTTGTCACTCCTTCTTTCCGTAGATTACTATCAGCCGTCACCCCTGGCTTCAAGGGCGCCAAAAGCCACCTCAGGTGGCTAACCACTCTTTAACAGCTCCCAAGGACCCTGCCCTCTGGAGCCCCCACCTTCGCCAGACCGGTCCATCAAAATTGAGAGCCAAGCAGCGCCTGACTCCCCCACCAATTTACACAGACTCCAAGGGCCCCATCCTGCTCCTGCCACTGTGACAAACAACAAACTAATCCGTGACCATACTGCAACCTGAAACCCAGCCAAACACCTTAAGCCAACGTTCACCCTCAAGGGGAGGGAGGGTGGGACTTCCTCAGTGTCTTGCCCCGGTCTAACTGGTCCTGCCGAGTTAGAAGGTACTGAATGTTTTAAAGTATATCTGGACAAGGCTGTAGATGTTGTACGTATGTATATGTATATAAATGTTTGGGATTCTGCCACATAAAAACTTGACACAACATATAAAACATAGTCACATTGGTTTACAGACTTTAAAATTTGGAATCACCCAAAGGTCAGAAGTGGCCGCTTTTTATACAAATTTAGTAACTGCTTAGCAAAGTATATTAAACTCTGTATATTAGCTCACAGAGAAGAGGATAACATTTTATTACAGAGCCTTTTAGAGAATAGAATTGGAGGCTTGGACAGAGAATTGACAATGCTAAATGTAGATAAATGTAACAATACATTTAATGATGTCACTGAGTAACATGCATGTAAAAAAGGACTTGAGGATATTGGTGGATGGTAATCAAAACCCCAGCTGTTAATACAGGGAAGACATCAGTGCTTCCATGTTGACCCTGTAGTTTCTAAACATAGTATTGCAAGGCTCCAATTGAGCCACTTTCTGGCCTGTATCATTGCAAGGTGTGCTGAGCGTGAACGTGTTTCCATGACATTCAGAAGTGTTTTTCCTTAGTATGTTTCTAAATTCAACATTTACTAAGACATATGACGTTCATTCCTATATTTATTTTTGGTGGATAGCTGTATCAGATGCAATCTGTCAGCTATTAGTCACCCACAGGCTCTTACATTAAAGTATACATATGTTAAAAGTATACATTTAAACATATACAGTCAATTCATGATATAAGTACTACCTACTTTCGAAGTCGGTATAACGTAACTCATGGAGAAAATCAAACTGGCTTAGTGGGCATATGGGGTGTGCAACAGGCTGCCGGCACACTCCATCATTGCTGTCATAGGGTAAAATGATCAATTTATCAGAATTACAAAAAAGGAATTACTATTGGTTTTGTAGCCAAGAGTGGCAGTATTTCTGTAACTCTTCAGTTTGTAAGCCATTTGCATTCTGCTGTGGTGAAAGTGTTTTATGAGTGGACAAATGGCACCATTGCAAATAAGCAGTGTGGTAACTGCGGAGCACCAAATTAATGTTTCATAGTTTCATAGTTTGTAAGGCCGAAAAAAGACGAGACGTCCATCCAGTTCAGCCTGTTGTGTTAAGGTGTTGATCCAGAGCAAGGCAAAAAAAACCAATGAGGTAGAAACCAATTGTCCTCATTTTAGGGAAAAATTCCTTCCCGACTCCAATCTGGCAATCGGAAAAATACCTGGATCAGTGACCCCTCTCCAGAATCCTAGACACTATAACTTGTTATATTATTACGCTCCAGAAATGTATCCAAACCCTTTTTAAACTCTGTTAGTGAATTCACCATGACAAGTTCCTCTGGCAGAGAGTTCCACAGTCTCACTGCTCTTTCAGTAAATAATCCCTTTCTATGTTTATGTAGAAACTTTCGTTCCTCAAGACGTAGAGGATGCCCCCTTGTTCGAGATACAGTCCTGGGTATAAATAAATCTTGGGAGATATCTCTTGACCTTTGATGTATTTAAACATATTTATTATGTCCCCCCGAAGCCGTCTTTTCTCTAAACTAAATAACCCGAATCTTGCTAATCTTTCTGGGTATTATAGTCCACCCAGTCCTTTTATTATTTTTGTCGCCCGCCTTTGTACCTGTTCAAGCTCTACAATGTCTTTCCTGTGCACTGGTGCCCAAAACTGTACACCATATTCCATGTGTGGTCTAACCAGTGACTTGTATAATGGGAGAATAATGTTCTCATCCTGTGCCTCTATGCCCCGTTTATGCACCCCATGATCCTATTTGCCTTGGCAGCTGCTGTCTGACACTGGCTGCTACAATTAAGTTTACTGTCCACCAGGAATCCCAAGTCCTTCTCCATGTCACTTTTACCCAGACTTTTTCCATTTAACATGTAGTCGTGTAATGGATTTTTCCTCCCCATGTGCATAACCTTGCATTTATCTGTGTTAAACCTCATCTGCCATTTCCCTGCCCAGGCCTCTAATTTATCCAGATCCCTTTGTAATAACACATTATCCTCTATTGTGTTGATTACTTTACAGAGCTTAGTATCGTCTGCAAAGATCGCTATTCTACTGTGCAATCCATGTGTAAGATCGTTAATGAATATGTTGAAGAGAATAGGGCCCAATACTGACCCTTGTGGTACCCCAATAGTAACAGCAATCCAGTCATAGTATGTACCGTTAATTACTACCCTTTGTTTTCTATCAGTGAGCCAGTTGCTTACCCACTTACACACATTTTCCACCAGTCCAAGCATTCTTATTTTATTTACAAACCTTTTATGTGGCACCGTATCAAATGCTTTAGAAAAATCTAGATATTTGACATCCAGTGCCTCACCCCGATCCAGTCTAGCACTGACTTCCTCATAGAAGCTGATGAGATTAGACTGACAGGACCGATCCTTCATAAACCCATGCTGGAACGGCGTTATACATTTATTTTCAGTGAGATACTCCAGGATAACATCTCTGAGAAAACCTTCATACATTTTACCTACAACAGAGGTCAAACTTACCGGCCTATAGTTTCCTGGATCACTTTTTGACCCCTTTTTTAATATTGGCAACACATTTGCTATGCGCCAATCCTTTGGGGCATACCCCATTATTAGACAGTCCATAAATATTAAGAATAGGGGCCTATCTATGACATTACTTAATTCCCTTAGGACACGTGGGTGTATGCCATCTGGACCTGGGGATTTGTCTATTTTAATCTTCTTAAGACGGAGCTGCACTTCTTCCTGGGTTAGACAAGAAACTTTTAAGTTGGAGTTTACCTCATCCCTCTTTTCAACAGGAAGCTCATCCTCCTCGGTAAATACAGTGGAGAAAAAAAGTGTTTAATAGGTTTGCTTTTTTTCTCATCACCCTCTACTGTCTCTCCCTCAGAATTTTTCAAAGGGCCAACATGTTCTGTTTTAATCTTTTTACTATTTATATAGT
This sequence comes from Phyllomedusa bahiana, assembly GCA_025379985.1. Taxonomy (NCBI): domain Eukaryota; kingdom Metazoa; phylum Chordata; class Amphibia; order Anura; family Hylidae; genus Phyllomedusa; species Phyllomedusa bahiana. Next base: position 10,837 of record JAODAL010040727.1, read on the forward strand.
TAAAAAATATTTTGGGGTTAGTGTTACTTTCTATAGTGATACGTCTTTCCGTCTCCAGCTTTGCTTCCTTTATCTTTATTTTACACACTTTATTTTTTTCCCTATAGCTTCTTAGTGCCTCTTCACTACCCTCCTGTTTTAGTAGGTGAAACGCTTTCTTTTTGTTTTTTATTGCCTCTTTTACATCCCTGTTGATCCACATTGGGTTTTTCCTGTTTCTAATTATTTTATTACCATAAGGTATGTACCTCTCACAGTGGTAGCCTAGGATGTTTTAAAAATATCCCATTTATTATTTGTTCTGCCATATTTAAACACATTGTCCCAGTCAATACGGTTTAGGGCCCCCCTAAGCAGAATAAAATTAGCCTTCCTAAAATTCAGTGTTTTTGTGGCTCCTTGACAAAAAAAACTCTATTGAAGGATAAACGGAAATTTATTATATTATGGTCACTATTTCCTAGGTGCCCCTCAACCTGAACCTTTGTTACTCTGTCAGGTCTATTAGTCAATATTAAGTCTAGAAGGGCCTTTCCTCTAGTCGGTTCTTGCACCATTTGGCAAAGGTAATTATCATTAGTTATTGACAAAAACCTGTTTCCTTTATGAGAGCTACAGGTTTCAGATTCCCAATTGATGTCTGGATAGTTAAAGTCGCCCATAATAATAACCTCATTCTGATTAGCCGCCTCATCTATTTGCCTGAGGAGTACATCTTCCATGGGTTCTGTTATATTTTGAGGCCTATAGCAGACCCCTATTAGTATTATATTGTTATTGTTACCCCCATGTATATTTACCCATAATGATTCCACATGTTCATTACCTGTACCTATATCTTCCCGCAGTGTTGGCTTCAGACAGGATTTTACATAGAGACATACACCTCCCGCCTTCCGGTCTTTACGATCCCTTCTAAATAGACTGTAACCTTGTAAGTTAACCGCCCAGTCATAGCTCTCCTCCAGCCATGTCTCAGTTATCTCCACTATGTCATATTTTTCTTCAGCTATTAGTAATTCTAGTTCATTTATTTTGTTGGTCAGACTCCTGCCATTGGTTAGCATGCAATTTAGAGATTTTTCAGTTTTTATTTCTTTCTCCCTGATATTTTTAAGTATTTCTACACCCCATCCCTCCACTCCACCCCCTGTTTTATTCCTAATTCCCAGCTCATGTGAGAGGTAAACATCAGCTACAAAGGTGTGTGAGGAGGGACTGACATGCTACACCCAGGAGGCTATCACATGTGTTTCTAAAACAATAGTTTAGCAAACCCTACTGTGTGTGGGGCTCCAATGCAGACAGACGATCACTGCATCTCTAATAACGAATTTGCATCACCACAAAAGGCTTACATTTTCACGTCAGTACTGGAATTGGACCTCCACTGGCAAAGGGTTGCTTTCTCAAACACATCATGTTTTATTCCTAATCAGATAGAAGGACATTGGTGTGTCAGGTGTGAAACATCTTAGAACAAACACCCTTTAACCATTGCTAGAAGAAAACAATCTGGTGGTGGAAGTGTAAGAGCCCATTTACACGGCACAGGACAAATACCGGTCGGTTTATCCACCCGGTAATTGTCCGGTTTTTGTGCCGGTTTTTGACATGCTCATATTCCGTCTGAAAACCAAGGACTGCTGCACGAGCTTTTCATAGCAGCCCGTGTAAAAGTTTGCGGCCGGTTTTTCACACAGTTTGAAAAACCGTCCGCAAACCGGTGCCATGGGGACATGGTCTTATGGCATGGGGAATGTTTTTTTTTATGCCATTTTCTTGGCCCACTCATACATGTGGAAGGCACCCTCAACAGATTTAGGAAAAAATCTGTCCTTGTAGATCATGTACACCCATACATGCTGATTATCTACATGGCTCCAGATAACTGTGACAATCTACCAGGAACCTATTGAGTCACTCAGACCATCTAGCTGCTGTGTGTGCTACACAGACCGATTACTTTGGATATTAGCTGCTGGTCAAAATAATGTAACTTGACTGTGTATGGTTTTCTGCAGAATTGCTTAAGATTGTATTATATTGAATCGATATCTTGACAAATTTTATATCTTGTATAGCTGGGATTGTTAGACCTACATAGCCTCCATAGGTTCTCTTAGTAATGTCAGTAGGTCTAACAGCTCAAGAACGTAGAATTACTAGTAGAGCGCTGCCTGCTGGAGCTTTTAGTACAGGCATCCTCAAACGGTGGCCCTCCAGCTGTTGGGAAACTACAACTCCCATCATGAATTTATATGATCTATAACAGTGGGAATGATGGGAGTTGTAGTTTCCCAACAGCTGGAGGGCCGTAGTTTGAGGATGCCTGTTTTAGTGTATCTCCAGCTCTACCGTATGTGTATGGGAGTGCAGCTATTTGTATGTATAGAGTGCAAATGCCGTTCCCCCTCTGGATATCTGAATTGCTGTTTCCTTAGCAGTGCCAAACTGTATACCAAGTGCAGCTCAAATCTATATCTGGCTTCTCAGGGCTACACACTCATGTTGTGAACTGTCAAACAGTGCATTATTCAGGAAGGCTTTGTGGCCCATTTGTTAGTAGGTTATAAATTCAATTACATTTAAACGACTATTTAGCTCCTGATTGTTTCCTTTCTTTTTCTTGTTTGAGCTCTACCTGTAATGATCATTTGAGTGTATTAGTATTATTTGGTACTGACTGCTGGTGACTGGTGGATTCATTTGGTAGGAGCTCCCATTTGGGACGAAATAGTGTCAGATTGTACTGTTGGACTGCAGTGTTTCAGCACAAGTGCTTATTATATTTATTGATAATTTTTGGGGATGGAAATGCAAGAAACCTAAATAAGCATTCCATAGCTGACCTTTTTGTACATATTCTGATTTATATACTGTAGGTTTGCTGGCTGTTTTTATTTTACTACTAACAAGTTTTATACCTCAATGCAATTGAAGAGAAGCGTGCACCAGTCTGTACATAAGACCTAGCAGGGCATACAGAAAAAGGTTGTCTTGATTGGTCAACACTTATGCAAGAAGTATTATTTTTATCTTTTCCTCATTCATGCTAGCCAATTAGCATTACAATTGGAAATGAACAAATCATTATAATTGTTATAATTTACAGGAATAATCCAATGGTTTTTTTGCTTTGAAATCAGTGTCCCCTGAAAACAAAATTGGAGCAACCTACGAAAGCTATTCAAGCCCATATACCATCCTGTTTCCAGTTAGATCGTAGCCTTGTATTTTTTTCTTTGTCATTTTATATGAAGTTAGTACCTGGAATTGAATTTTCCTTAGTGAGCTAATACAGAGCTATCCCCACAGAGATGAAGAAGCAAACAATAGAAAAGCAAGGAATTTTCCTTTAAGGACACAGATGTTTAAAGCAATACTAATAATCAGCAAATGTAAGAACAAGTCATGCTGGAACATTATCATGCAATATAACATTATGAAAGTTCTGAATGAAATCGCAGCCCTATTCCTCATAGTCATTATATGTGAGCAAGAGGTTATTTAAACAGTACATGTTATTGTGCTCCACGGGGAGCTGTGGTTCACCAAAAAGGTGTAACTAAATAAAGGTCAAACAGACAAAAATATAGAGGGATAGACGGCTGCAGGCTGTTCGCCTCTGTTAGTGTCTTATTTTCTACGTTTATTTTTGATTATTAAAAGCTTTTGAAATGTCAAAGACTTTAATTTTCCTCAGACTTTATTCCACAGTTGAAAAGCTCTAACAGAACAACAGCACTCTGTGTTAGGTAATGGGCAATTTGTCACATTTCTGAGAGAGCCAATTGGTCTAGTGGAACTTTTAGATTTTTTTTTAAACTACTACAGATTGTTGTTATGCTGTAAAACAGAGTTGAATTCTTCACAGGATTGCTTAATCTACAACTGCAAACCGCGAGATGTTTCTCATCAGTGAGAGTCCCATGGTACAAGTGAATATGGACGGTCTACCTCCTCAAATAAAACCAATAATGTGCTCTACTGTATAAACAATTTATTTTGTCAGATAAACCGTCACAACGCCTTCATGAAATTTAATTGTGGTTACTTCTTATAAACATATGAGATCATATTTGAACTATACTTTTTTATACCTTTTGCCATGCATACAAGCATTATTAGTAGGCCCTTTTCGGAACAGTGCAGTCCAAGTATATTTTTTTTAAGCATTATGAGCCACATGTGTGAAAACTGACAAGGTCTAAAATTCACTTTGTTTCCCGTAGCAACCAATCAGAGCGCCCCTCTCATTTTTCCAGAACACTATATGAAATGAAAGAGGCTCCCTGATTGGTTGCTATGGGAAAGAAAGTGAATTTTAGACCTAGTCAGTTTTCATACATGTGGCCCATTGTGTAGCTCAAACTAATACTTGACCAGATACTAAGGGCGACATGTCAGAAAAGGGGCGCCTCCACGCCAGTTTCAAGGCTCATTAAATGAGTGCATAGTGAATGAATGAACCTGTCATAAATTTTGCATGTGGTATGCCTTGCATAGTATAATTGGAGAGCCTAATCTAGAGGCATAGCATAATTTAGGTGTATAGCATATAATTGCTGGCATATTTGATGCGGCTGCTTTAGGTGCATTCAAATGTGTCCTACCTGGTGTATAATGCGCCTAGTTTTGGTTTACTACAGTTCATTTATATAGAGAATAAGGTGTCAACAGTTTTTTGCCTCAAAATAATGGCACAGTCTTAATGGGACATGTCGCCCTAAGTTTTCTTCTCATTTTTTAATCCAATCTGAATTTTTACTGAAGTAGAATTAATAAAGTATTCTTCAGTTATAATTATCCCCTATAAATTGAGAAAAAGTATTAAGATTTCATTTTTCCATTTTTTTATAAAAATAATAATAAAATGTCATTAACATAATAATAGCCATTGCAGATGAGAGCACTCATTTGGTATCCATGTAATGGATTCTTCTAGTAAGACAAAAGCAATGAGAAATTATAGGGACCCTATAAATCTGCTGATTTTTTTTTCATCTATAACAGCCTCCAGCACCACCAAGGCCATACATGTCATAGAGACAGACCTTGTAAAATCTATGTAGACCTTAGAGAGATGGGAACATTAGTTGGTCCCATTCACTGTGCTATGGTGATAAGTACCTATGCAGGAAACCCATCTAAAGAGGAACTACATTGTTGCAAGCAAAGGGATGAAGGATTGACCCAATGTCACGGAAAAAGCAAAAAGGCTCTTTTGACTTCAATGGAAAATCCAATTCCAAAATCAGAGCCTGCAGCCAACCAGGTATGAAAATGTGAATATGGATAGACTAGATAATTTCAACTCTCATTGGCTCAGATGACAGATATTAATCCTTATTGTGGCCTACTTGTGTTCAGGAGAGTTGGTCTTTAATGGCACCATTATGTCGCACATTAATTCTGAAGGATAACCTAGGGTGTTCATTGGTACTGTGTGGGGCTTTATGGTCACTTCTATTCTATTTTTGAGTGGTAGAATGAACAAAAACTGCATTCTGGTATTGTTTTTTTTTTTACAACAGTCATTAAGCAGGATAAAAAAAATGTTATAGTTTCATAATACAGGCAGTCCTCGACATACACCGTTCCGACTTACATTTATCCCTTAGTTACAAACAGAGACTTATGGGGTATGCATCCCTGCACTATCCAAAACGAAAAAAACCTTTTGTGCTGGAGTTACATTTAATAAATATACCTGTTCCAACTTACATACAAATTCAACTTAAGAACAAACTTTCAGTCCCTATCCTGTTCATAACCCGGGGACTGCCTGTACAGGTTATTATGAATGCAGCAGTTCCAATTGTGCATAGATTATTTGTTTTTAGCATTTGTACTGAAAAAAGTGATTTTTTATGTAATATTTAAGTCTCACAAGATAACTTGCATATGCTAAATTACATAAATTTACATAAATAAAAAGTGAGGAACTTGTGGGCATTGCTGAAATCTACAGTGATCCGTAGATAGAGTTATATTAATTGGGGTTTATATATTTAGCCTTTGATATAGTGGTGCCTAACATGCTAAATTTCCATATATGTTTCTTATAAGACCAGCTAATTTCTTGCTGCACCATCTCCTTTGCTGAGGTGCTTCCCATTGGGCCTGTCACTATACCACTACAAGCATCCCTGCATATATGGGATTGGTGCAACCAAAACTGTTAGACCACTCTCACAGGTTCCAGTCTCCCAAGACACAGGAAGTATCTAATTATGCTGCCAGATTGGATTTCAGTCTATTTAGGTGTTCTTGTTAATGTCACCAGCACTTGTGCATTTTAAAAGTGGGTCTGAATCACAATTGTCTCTACTTGTGAGTAAAGCACCTAAAAACTGAGGACAATGACTGGCTGCATGGCCACATAAATGATATACGCAAGGTTTCTGCTGGGGTTACTAAAGGAGAACAGTGAAGCCTCTGACAAAAGGGTATAAGACTATATATAGTAGCAGCACCTAATATTCCAGAAAAACATCTTCAAATGGGAATGTATCATATCACCCACTGATGAGTCCGTCCTCACTCAACCACAAAAGGTCAATATAAATTATACACGGGAGGTCAGCAAATCCAAGAAATTGCACATTATTTAAGTATGTATTGTAATGTAAACAAAAAAATGTGACATTTTGGCCCATAAAGGGGCCTTTATCGGTTAGCAAACTGCTTGAAAGAGGCTGCTTTATGTGCCAAAATATTACACTTGATTGTATTATGCATTCACTTGAATAAACAATGTGGGATTTCTTGGATATGCTGATGGCCCTTGTTTGTTTTCTACCAGAGCCTCTGCCATTAGACAGGGACAGCTGGGACAGTGGCAGTTGCAAAGCTGAGCACTACTTCTTTTTTTTTATTTTATGGTGGTCCTGGCCTGTACAGTGGTTTGTTGAAAAAAAACGTAATAAATTCCCATAACATTCCGGATTACATTTTATTCTGAAAAGTAAATAAAAAAAGAATCAGTCCCATCTATTTTCCTGTTCTATGGACTGGCATGTGCATCAAGTAAAGCAAATAGCACAAAAATCCTCCTCTTTTGTTGACCTATCCTATATACAGTATATATATATATATTTTTTTTTAATTAATCCTTTGTTATGTTAGAACTGAAAACTATCACCATGAACAAAAAATAGTGTTATACAAGTCCCTAGATATGTATTGTTACATAAAATACATTGGCCTAGCATAACTAAAAATGCACAATTTAATGTACTGTACAGTAAGAGTCATTATCAGCACTGTATAATACAAAGCTTCTGTAATAGTAGGAGTCGCTGAAAGGCTCAGTTCAAGATCCATTAGAGATATTACTTACTAGTCCATTAATTTACATTAAGCAAATTAGATGTATTTAATACTAACTAAATATCTTGTTAAAATAACTTAATGAAATGGCTCGGTGAATAAGATTGATTTCTATGTGCTGCTTTCTCAGCTAATGTCATGCCAGTTAACACTGTGTGGTACTATATCTGTTCTGTAGCATAGTCATTTTCAGACAGTGATTTACATTTGACCAAGATATTTTTTTGTATTTTTTCTATAATTTTATTTTGCTGTTTTTATCATTTGCATTTTTTGACTGTCACGATCTGCAAATTCCTCCGCCTCCTGCCTGCATGCCACTGTGTGTTCTATCCTGAAGGTTGGAATTTGCTTCTGCTGTTTCAGCACAGCAACAGTTAACTCCTCCAACAGGGCTGGTCCAGGTGCAGCATATCCTCTCCTGCTGACTCCTTTAAAAGGCACCTCTTATCAACAGTCTGTGCCTGAGTATTGGTGGGCTAAGGCCTGATTTACTGCCTCACGCCCCTTGAGTCATGTTTGTGGTGTGTCCTTTTGGTTTTCCCTCTGTCTGTGCCCTGTTCCCATGCAGTTCCTCCTGGCGGTACCGAGTTCCAGTGTTGTCCCTCCTGACAGAGGTGTGTTCCTGTGTTTTTCATCATGGCAGTGCCGACAAGTTCCTGTGCTGTTCCTCCTGGTGGTGTCAATGAGTCCATGTGCTGTTCCTCCTGGTGGTGCTGACGAGTTCCTGTGCTGGTCCTTCTGGTAGTGCTGATGAGTTCCAGTGTTGTTCCCCCTGGTGGTACCAACAAGCTCCTGTGCAGTTCCTCCTGGTGATGTTGTATGCCTGTGCTGTCCCTTCTGGTTGTGCTGTGCTCCCCTGTCCTGTGGTGGCCCAAGTCCCCCCGTCCTCATCTGCAGCTTCCTGGTGTGTGACCCCTAGGCTCTGTCCTTTTGAGCTTTTTACATCTTGCGGACAGTGTTCCAGTATCTAGGCCTAGGCATTATGTCCCTGACCACGGTAGGTGGAGATCTGCCTCCATGGTCCCAAGGTTCTACTTTCCCACTTAGTATTCATTTCAAGGATTCCCCTTTCGTTTCATGTGCAGTTGTGTTTTCGTTAATAAAGCCTTGAAACGTAACATTGACGTTTGTGTTTAATGGAATATTGTTATAGTTTTAGAAGATATAAAGACAAAAATATATTTGTGTCATGTTAACCAGTAGATAGAAAAGGTAAAAAGTGAGTCTTTATTGGCTGAAACCTGATGCAAAGACCTACATAGTCGTGAAAACTTGTTATTTGTCATCATCCTTTCAGTAAGCATTAACATATAGCCATGTACTCAAATTCGTTATGTAAAAACTATTTTGTTGACCAATGTTCATGTTTAGATTTTTGTTCTGCGCAGCAAATTTTTTTTACAGTATTTTTTGTTTAGGGTAGCATCTACACGGAGTCTGTATGTTCTTCACATGTTTTATTTAACACTTAAAAAATGTACTGGTAAGCTAAATAGCTCTCTATGGAATTTTCCCTAGTTTGTCTAAAAATGTACTAATAGGTTAAATAGCTTTCTATATAATTTACCCTAGTTTGTCAAAATGATGCACAAAAATAGATTGATAACCCTAATGGTTACAGACTGTAAATTGGGAAATATATTTAAACAAGAGAGTAACTACACAGTCAACTCCAATTATTTTGGCCAGAGTAAATGCATGGAGAGCAGCTAGACAAGCTGGGAGTGACTCAATAAAGTCCTGGTAGGGTTTCACAGGTATCTGGAGCCATGCTGTCAGCATTGTATTTACTATTTTGCCATAGGCAAACTTAAACTCTATCAGTTCTCAATCTATAAAGCACTAAAACGTAATTTTTATTAAGTATAACACAACCTCTATACACACTATTTAAAAACCTGATTTCTAACCTCTCAATTTCTCCCTTTCTAATTGTGAAGGAATAGCTCCTTTTCTATTATCAAGTCTGGTGGAATGCCACCTATTAACAGGGGAACCTTATATATACAGTGATTTACTAACTCCAATAAGGGATCCAAAACATCCCACTTGGGCAGTCATCCCTAATCTGCAGCGGTTGACACTTGTAGAAAGAGGTGAGAAATCACAAATTAAAATGTCATGCCTGACCTCCCCAAGATGTTTCACCAACTAAATGGCTTCATCAGGGGATAGAGGTCTGGTCCCATGTGGTCCCATGTGGTGTAGCTGATTTCCTTTTATATCATCTTAGGTATCATCTTTTATATCATCTTAGGTACATACCCTATTCAGGTGCTCACCAATTGGCCACCAGAGATTCAACAATACCCATTCCCCCTTTTACTCTCCTGCATGCATACTGAAACTATGTGCTGCTGCTGCTACTGCTGCGTTCTTATAAACAACATTCCTCAGGCAAATTCACCATCTCCATAGCGGGCTTGCGCCATGCCGCCCACGTACTGTACCAATGGACATTTCTACCCTAACTTTGATGGACTAACGTCCAACTTCTCTCATATTATTGTGTCTGCGCGGCTCACCTAGAACGGACCAAGCAGAATAGATATTACATTTTACAGCACGATACTTACTTTATCACTTCCCATAAACCTTTTCTCCTCTATATCTCATATGCATATTCATTGGGAATACGTGCTCCATTATACTGTACACTGCTATCTTTTTCTCTTCCCATAAACCTCTTCTCCTCTGTATCTAATATACATATTCATTTTAATAAAGCTTCAGGCCTTATGGTTAGCCCGCCCCCCCTCTCACACCTTCACCTCCCACCTTCCCCACTAAATATTCTTTCTAACAGGTCTCAGCTAGTTACCTCATTCATAACGTTACAATGGGAATATGCATAAATGTTAGTATATTCATGCTCTATTGTATTTGCATACATTGTATTGCATATATTGTATTTGTAGTTAGCACAAAATCTACGCAGTGGGTAGAAACAATAAATGTATACATAAATAGATGGTAATTTACTCCCAAACTGCATCTCGTCATAGCAACGTAAGTGTATATATTATATGATTCAGTTGCTAACCAATTCTTTATGCAAAATAAAAATATATCCCAATTTGTTAAATAGAAACTGTGGCCTCATATGATTAATGCTTATCATTGCAAGATACTGGGAAAGTGAGGGACAAGGTGGAGTCTGAGGGGGCAGGAGGGGATAGGGGAAGAAAGAGAAAAAAAAAACGTATGTGCACTCTGGTGCTCTTATAGTCATATACTCAGCCATGCTAATACCACTGACCGTACTTCATCATATATTATGTTTCTTCATCTCACAGCTGCTGGGGGTATGTGGGAGAGGGTCCATAGAACAAACACTACTATCAAGATGGTCCCACAAATACTCAATGGTTGGAGTGTGTTTGTTCTCTGATATTTCTTGCCTGACACCTGACACCATCCTTTCAAAAAAGCAAAAAATGTTACTCCATGGAGAAGACAACCCTTTGCCAATGAGCAGAGGTCCAGTTCCGATACTACCATGAAAATGAAAGCCTTTTCTGCATTTGCATTTTTGTTAGCAGAGGTGCAGTGACCATCCGTTTGCTTGAGAGCCCAATAGGCAGTAGGGTTCTATGAACTGTTTTACACATACATTTGGTAGCCCCATAGTTCCTTTGGTGATGAACTGCTCCACTGTATCATGTCAGTCAATCCTCATGCACCTTTGCATCTCTCACCTCACTTGCATATGGTGTTTTGTAGTTTCCATATTGCTTATTCATAATGGCACCATTTGTCTCCTAACAGTTCAGTTTTACCACAGCAGCACACAAACAGTTCACAAACCACCTTTGGCTCCAAAACAAATAATCCTCCTATATAACAACTCTTATAAATCTCCGCTTTTACCCATGACAGGAATAATGGATATGTGTGCAGACAGCCTATCACACACCTAATAGACCCACCAAGCCAGCTCAAGACACATGACTTCCTTCATGAGCTATGCGCTGCTTATGTCGACAGTAGTAAGTAATAATACCATGACTCAACTGAGTGATCGGGATATATAGTTAGCATCCGCAGCTGGGCAATGGAAGAAATAGTGTTATAAATGGTGCATTGTAAATGGAAGCCCTGTTAAAGATTTTGCACGAGTTTAAAGTTATGAGCCGCAAAGGGCAACTGTAGAACAGCCCCAATTCACTTGAATGGATCTGTGCCATACTAAAAAGGGAATAAAAGGGAATAACTGTGAATAAGACAGTGTTGCGGGCCCCTGTAGTCTCTGGATTAGTAGGGGTCTGCTAGTCAGTCCTCTTCTGAGCATGGTGGAATATCCTAGTGACATGCCATCACATTTTCCAACAGGAATATCCCCTTCTCTGTATGTCTATTTGAAGGGGAGCAGGAGATTTAGAACTCTGTAACTGGAAAACAGAGATGTGACAGCTATAATACTATATTGTAATATTTACAGCTTCAGGATTTAGGACCTGACTATAGAATGATGTTCAAATGTGAAGTGATATTTCTACTCTTGGTCAGCCATCATGTGCCTGATGCCCCTTTAAATGTATCCCCACCTTAAGTCAGAATTAACAATTCATGCCCAGGAAAGCTGTAGTTCACATGCTTTGGGCCTCAGTGTAGGTGCACTTGGCTCTGGCTGGGAGGGAGGAACTGGGCAGCTGTAAGGCTCCATTCATATCAGTGTTAGAAGTTATTTTAGGAGTCTCCAACACAGTTTCCATCAAAAATGAAAGTAAAGATAGCCAGCATGATGCACTATTTTTTTATTAAAATTATTCACAACATAACAGAACCTGTTGGTGTCCTTTATGTAACAGATCTAGCACCACAGTTATTCTCCATTTTCTGTTCTGCCATAGGAAATACTAATAATGAAGATGTGAATTGGACCTGAGAGAAAGTAAAGAAGCTCCAAGTAAAATGAAATTGATGCTTTAGGAAAATTAAACAAAATAATGGTCTACTGGCATTATACCGTTGACGTCATATATCTCTAAACATACTCCCAGAACAAAAAGAAGAAACACTAAATATAGAACATACACAATGTTTTCAGCGTATACTGTCACAAGCTCAAGCTCTCTCTCTGCATTTGCTTTGCAAGCAGTATGTTATTCCCTATCCATGGTGCTGAAAGCCGTATGTAATTCACCCATGCCAAGTGGACAGTTTTGATGTTGAAAAGAAGAAAGAACATTTTTATGCTAATGTTTCCTTATGAATAACTGTACCTGTCACTGATTTGTCTTGCCCTGAAGAGATTAAACTTTTATGCTTTGAACATATAAGGCTGCCCTTGGCTGTCACCACAGAAACCTGGATGTGTACTGTTTTTAGTGCAATTAGCATAGATTATACAGCCAATCCTGTGTTGCTTTGTTACATAGGAGATGGCATAAGGTATATTCAATAAATAATTTGCTTGTAGCTCTGAAAATGTAGAAAAATTATAGGATTGCACCTCACTGAGCTGAGTATTGAGAGCAATGACTCGAGGCTTAAAAAATGTCAGCTGTTTCCACAATCTGCTAATGGGGAAACCTTCTTTTTTAGGTGTACCGTATGACCCCCATGTTATATCACTAGACAGTAGACACTTCATTATTTTTTTTCCTGTTTGACTGGCAGGCTGACAATTCAATTCTCAATTTTCCTGCAACCTCCTGTGAAATTTGAATCAGGCCATAACACGTCAAACGGAATCTAAAGCACAACACTAAAAGACAGTTTTCTGTTATGTTTTTGATGCAATATAGTTGAGGGATGACTTAATTGCAATGTTTAACTATATAAACTGATTTATCCCAATTCTGGTGAATTTTATGGTGAGTTTTGGCATTGCCTGTTACTACAACCCAACCATGCACTAGTGATAAAATATGTAATGTTTGATATGACCTGTGACAGAATTAGGTCACAGGTCACATTATGTTTTCATGTGTCCCTTGTTTTTATCTGCCTTGTTAGCAGCTACCTGGCATTGATTGCTACAGTTCAGCTTATTTTGTACCAATATATGCCCAAATCCATTTTCATATTGTTCTCATACCCATTAAGATGTATTAGTAAAGTTCCTTCTAAGCTCCAAGTAAAATAATTACCTAAACAACCTCTAACATGGACCAGGACACTGATCCAACAAAATGTATACAATGAAGTGTGCTGTTTCAGTTCAACAAGAACTTTTTCAAACAAGATTTTGATTTTGATAAACTGTTGCCCTTTATTGTATAATTTTGATGGCTCAAGAATAAAACAAGACCTTTTTTTTTGAAGATATTCCTGTCTGGCTTCAATTATTTGGAGACTACAGTGATGGATGTGGACTGACCCATCGTGGCGGTCTGTGGCTATGTGTCTTGTGATATATAGGAGGAACTATTGGTGCTGCTTTTTAATATTTTTTTTAATTCCAAGGATTAGAGCATTGACACGATACAAATAGTTTATTTTCAGTAAAACAGTAAATATTTCTATTGACATCTTATTAATGGAAATAAAACAGTTTTGTTTTTTTTATCCAATGTACTGTATCACTTCTCTAAAGTCAATATCACTGAAAAAGCAATAATATCTTAAATATAACTATTAATCCATATTGTTAAAACTATAGTCCACACCTAATAAACAACATACAATATATTCAACTGATACGTCCAGGACTTGGTAGATTTGCAGTGGTCTGATACTCCTTCCATTTCAATATGATCGCTTGCACAGTGCTCATTGGGATGTTTAAAGTTTGGGAAATCTTTTTGTATCCAAATCCAGCTTTAAACTTCTCCACAACAGTATCACGGACCTGCCTGTGTGTTCCTTGGTCTTCATGATGCTCTCTGCACTTTAGACAGAACCCTGAGACTATCACAGAGCAGGTGCATTTATACGGAGACATGATTACACACAGGTGGATTAAATTTATTATCATCAGTCATTTAGGACAACATTGGATCAGAGATCCTCACAGAACTTCTGGTGTGAGTTTGATGCACTGAAAGTAAAGGGGCCGAACAATATTGCACGCTCCACTTTTCAGTTTTTTATTTTTTACAAAAGTTTAAAATATCCAATAAATTTCATTCCTCTTCATAATTGTGTCCCACTTGTTGTTGATTCTTTACAATTTTTTTTTTATATCTCTATGTTTGAAGCCTGTGATGTGGCAAAAGGTTGAAAAGTTCAAGGGGGCCGAATACTTTCACTAGATACTGTATATAGGGTAAGCCTCCATATGATGGAACCACCCCTTTTGGGCTGCTTATTCTGCTAATAGGCAGGGATATCTAGGGAATTAATTATCTATCCCTGTTAACCACACTATAAGTGTGCAAACACTTTTCCACATCATGTTGTTAGTCGAGAAAAAAATCTCTAGCGCTACCCAAAAGTATCAGTTGAATACTTTGTATGTTGTTTTTTAGGTATGGACTATAGTTTCAATAATTTGGATTAAAAGTGTTATATTTCTCTTTCAGTGATTTAATCCAATGTAGCCACCTAAGGGGTTTCTCAGGACAAAGAAATTTTCTCACATCATGCGCAGTGAGCTTCCTCCAGTGGTTGGTAAAAGCACAAATAATTTACTCCTTTATCTCTAAAGTTTTAAGAAGGGTATACACCTCTAAGAAAAATAGCATCCAAAACCCTTCAGATATACAATAATTACTTGGCACAAAATTTGAAATATAGAAATACATTGTAGAGCTTGAACAGGTTCAAAGGCAGACTACAAAAATAATAAAAGGACTGGGTGGACTGCAATAGCCAGAAAGTTTAGCAAGATTAGGGTTGTTTAGTTTAGAGAAAAGACAGCTTCGGAGGGGACATAATAAATATGTATAAATATACCAATGGAATGGTCAATATAGAGATCTCTCCCAAGATCTATTAAAACCCATAACTGTATCTAAAACAAGGGGGTATCCTCTACACCAAGAGGAAAGAAGAATTCTAAATAGATATAATAAGGGATTCTTTACTGTAAAAGCAGTGAGACTGTGGAACTCTCTGCCAGAGGAACGTGTCTTGATGAATTCACTTACAGAGTTCAAAAAGGGTCTGGATGCATTTCTAGAGTGTAATAATATAACAAGTTATAGTCTCTAGGATTCTGGGAAAGGGCCGTTGATCCAGGAATTTATTCTGATTGCCAGATTGGAGTCGGGAAGGAATTTTTCCCATAAAATGAGGACGATTGGCTTCTACCTCATGGGAGTTTTAGCCTTCCACTGGTTCAACACTATAGTACTATAGGCTGAACTGGATGGACATCTGTCTTCTTTCAGACTTACAAACTATTTAGACTTTAACCTTTTACTGCTCAATACCATTTAGGCAATGTTTACATGTATCAGATTAAGATTCTTCAATGCAGAATCCACACTGAAAATTCACAACTAAAGTTGTAAACATTGTTCATTAAAACTTTTTACACATGCTGAGGTAAGGGGGGGAACTGCACGAATCTAAAGACATGCTAGAGACTTCAGTCTATCAGATATCAAACTCAAACACACTGTAGACCTCCAAGGATCAAATCATAACCAACACCATCATTATTATTGATGACCTCTTTACCAACCTAGATGAACAGAAATGCATAACTAAGTTTGTGAATATAGATTATGGAAGACCCATACACATGCTGTTGGAAAACCTAAAAACTCTGCATGGATCTGAAGCGATGCTAGAAGTATTTCAGCCTACAAGGTGTTAACCTCTCTCACACTCTAGACCAACAGGGACCAACCTATAAAAATCATTATTAGTGCTAACCTCTATATCCCTCAAAGTGAATAGACATCCACAATTAAAGTTGTGAATATAGATTATTAAAACCCCATGCATATGCTGTTGGAATAGAAAACTCTGCATGGATCCGCAGACATGCTAGAGATTTTTAAATCTACCAGGTATTAACCTCTAACACACTGGATTTGCAGGGATTAACCCATGAACAACCTAGCACATCATCATTATTACCATTAACCCCTGTACTACCCTAGACCAATAGAGTTATCAGGCAATATTCTTTACACCAATCTTTACCATTAAGGATAGTAAAAGGCATAGTTTTCAAACCCTGAATCATCATATATACCAATATGACACGTAGTACTTTTAAAAGTTGAAAAAGTGAGTGTATTAGGGGTCTTTTTGCAATCTGCGCCGAGGGCACTAACACAATTGGAAACCCCCTTTAAAAATCCTTCGTATCCCCTTGGTAGAGAAATGCTTTGCAACTGGATTAAGGGATGTTAAGCCAAGGATGCCTCATGCATATGAAACAGATGTAAAAGTAAATTATTGACTAGGAGGTTTTTGTCATTCTTTGAAGAGGTTACTGAAATGCAGAGCAGAACAGACATTGCTGTCCTAGAAAATCATCCATTATCAAAATGTAGTAATGTACCTGTCTCTCATGACATACAGTAAAAGGTATAGCCCGGCACATACATACACACAGTAAATGAAATGTTATCATTATAAAAGGGGCAGCATTTATATTTGCAAGTTCTTGAATAAAATACATTGCTAATAATACAAGTTTTAAGCTATAGTATTCTGTTGCAGATCTGCAATCTTTGTTCACGCAGTTGTTATGCTAGTCTGCATATTTCTCAATCCCTTGAAAAAACAATCTGTACCAATTTCTACATCTGTCATTTGGCAAGGTGCACTTTGTACCTTCCATAGCAGATTGCTTCCTTTGATTTATTCTCAAGTATTAATACAAGTAAAGACTACAGCAAAACATGTTATTTTAGAAACAAAAAATAAAAGGGATCTGTTCGGAGAAAATATTAAGCTCAGTTCTATCTAAAAGACAGAGATAATCACAGTTACCTATGTATGTGTGGTCATATGTGCTTGCCACTAGTCATTTTCATGTCTGCACAATGCAAGTACTGAGTGGTTCAATTGAACTTTATTTTCTTTAGTAGATTAATTCTGCTTTGTGCATGAACACTGGGGTGGATTTATTGTTTTTTTATTTGTTTGTTTTTTCCTTTTTCTACACCTTTTGCGGCTTATTTTTAGTGCACGGTATTTGCTACAGTTGTGGGCATCCTGTTTGATGCCTTTTGCTTTACTTTAGAAAATGGGCATGGTTATGTGAAGACTAAGGGCCACATGGATGAAAACTGTTTAGGTCTAAAACTCACTTTTTTGCCCATAGTAACCTATGGGAAAAAAAGTGATTTTTAGACCTAAACAGTTTTCATACATGTAGCCCTAAAAGTTAAGCGCAGTATGTCAGATCACCACTCCAGAAGAACGTTCAGACATCCTGCAGCTGACCAGAAACTGGTCTAGTAAACATGCAAAAGGCAAAATATGGAGAAAAATCCAGCTTCAAGAGAGGAATCCATAAAATTCACATTTTTTTTGTCCAAATAGTTAAAATCCAGAAACATGGCTAACGCGTTTCATACTTATCATCCTTAGTGCTATGACTAATTATGCTGTGTATGTCTGAAGGGTTTCAGCCATGTTTGTAAGCTCTCGAACTGCCTGTGCATATCTGGATTTTAAGTATGTGAAATAAAATTGCAAGACGTATCCCTTACTGCTGAATTTTTCTTTATATTTAGGTTAAAAGTAACCGATATTTAAGAATATGTTCATTTGTAAGAAAGTTTGTTTTTGCAGCAAATAAGTGGTACAAAATAAACCAACAGATCTGTGCTCTAAAATTAGACCATCAGGTTTGACAATGTTCTGGCACAGAATGATGCATGTACTAATGTGCCACATTTATACAGATCCAAGTGCCAAAATAATAAAATAAAAATGACACCAGCTTGTCACAAACAAAGCAAGAACAAAGTAAGGAATAGTAAATCTATCCTGTTTATTTATATGGGAAAAATATATTTATTGTTTTTGCATTTTTATGTAAGGTCAGTCATTAAGACAGCTAAAAAGACTATTGTCTCAAGAAAGACTAGTGGTCTCTACTGGTCCATTTTTTACATCCGTATGTGTGGAATATCCTCAATGTAAATGAACATTGTATCCTTTTGTGTGGAATATAGGTCTCCATCTCTAGTACTTGATTATAGTTGTCCATTCCCAGACTAAATACATATAGTAAAATGTAGTCATTTAATTAATTCTCACAATCCTTACTATAGAATATTGAAATCAGACACAGTCTTTGTAGAGCATCAAACCTGCAATATGTTGTAACCTATCTTGCTTAAATACTTAGGTAGCATACCTAGATTAATGCAACAGTGCCAAGCATTATGTTCCTCCTCTCACCTAAAAGACTTATGATATATCCTCATATTTTATTTCACTAAGTTTCGTATGCTATGTAAATTAAAAATATATATATTTATATATAAATACATATATATAGATATATCCACAGATGAAACCAGAAGTTTACATACAATATATAAAAAGACACATAAGCATGTTTTTCTCACTATCTGAGATGAGATTAGAACAAACCTTACCTGTTTTAGGTCAATTAGGAACCAAAATTATTTATATTTGCTAAATGCCATAATAATGAGAGAACGAGACTATTTTAAGGCATTGTTAGTACTTTCTGCAAAGTCAAAAGTTTGCATACATTCCCTTAGTATTTGGTAGCATTGCCCTTAAATTGCAGGACTTAGGTTAAATGTTTTGGATATCCTTCCACAAGCTTCTCACAATAGTTGGTAGGAATATTGGCCCATTCCTCCTGACAGAACTGGTGTAACTGAGCCATGTTTGTAGGTTGCCTTGCTTGCACCTGCTTTTTTAGCTTTGCCCATAGATTTTCAATAGGATTGAGATCAGGGCTTTGTGATGACCGCTCCAAAACATTGACTTGGTTATCCTTAAGCCACCTTATAACCAGTTTGTCAGTATGCTTCAGGTCATTGTCCATTTGGAAGATATCTTGAGATGTTGCTTCAGTATTGCCACATAATCTTCTTTCCTCATGATTATCTATTTTTTGAAGTGCACCAGTCCCTCCTGCAGCGGACCAACCCCACAACATGATGCTGCCAGCCCCGTGTTTCACAGTTGGGACGGTGTTGTTAGGCTTGTGAGCTACTCCCTTTTTCCTCCAAATGTAACGATGGTCATTATGGCTAAGCAGTTCAATTTTAGTTTCATCAGAACAAAAAACATGTCTCCAAAAATCTTTGGTCTTAGGTCTTTGTTCCTGTGTGCATTTGCAAACATTAATCTGGATTTCATATGTTTCTTTTGGAGTACTAACTTCTTCCTGGCAGAGTAATCTTTCAGCCCATGTTGATATGTGCATATCAGACCAAAGCACGTTCAACTTTGAGATACAGAACCCATCTCCTTCCTAAGAGGTATGATGGATATACATTCCCATCTTGTTTGTACTTGTGTATAATTGTTTGTACATATGAACGAGGCACTTTCAGGTATCTGGAAATTGCACACAAGGATGAACCAGACTTGTGCAAGCCCACAATTCTCTTCCTGGCATCTTGGCTGATTTCTTTAGACTTTCCCATGATGTTATGCAAAGAAGCAGTGTATTTCTGGTATGCTTTAAAATACATCCACAAATGTGTCTCTAATTAACTCAGATGTTGCTAATAAACCTATCAGAAGCTTCCAAAGACATGACATCATCATATGGGCTGTCATAAATTGTTTACAGGCACAGTAATCCTAGTGTATGTAAACTTTTGACTTTGCAGAAAGTAATAAAAATGCTTTAAAAATTCTCTCTCTCTCATTATTCTGGCATTTGGCAAATATTAATAATTTTAGTAATCCTAATTGACCTAAAATGGGTAAGGTTCATTCTGATTCTGATAGTGAGAAAAACATGCATATATGTCTTTTTATGTAGTGTTTGTAAACTTCTGGTTTCAAATGTATATGTATATATATATAATATAATAAATATATATATATATATTATATATATATATATTAAATTATATATTATATAAAATATAATACTATATATATTATATATATAATATTATAATTTATATATATTAAATTTATATATATATACACACACACACACACACACATACATTTACAGTGGGTTTCAAAAGTATTCGATCCGATTGAACTGTCCCTCATTTTTAAACATTGCAACCACAAACATAGATGTATTTTATCAATGTTTTATGCAATTTGTGTTTTTCCAAATTTTTGTAAATTAAAAAACTGAAAGTGTGGCGTGCCTATGTATTCAGCACCCCTGCTCTCAGGAGACACTAAATAAAATCCAGTGTGGTGAATTGCCTTTAGAACTCAATTAATTAGTAAATAGAGTACATATGAGGTTTATTAGAGAACAAAAAGCATCATGAAAACCAAGGAACACATCAAACAGCTCAGAGATAAAATTGTGGCTAAATCTTTTGCAGGGTTAGGTTTAAAATATTCAAAGTTTTAAACATCACAAGGAGCACTGTTTAATCCATCATCCATAAATGGAAGGAGTACAACTGATAACCTACCAAGGCATGGCTGTCCACCTAAACTGACAGCTCAGGCAAGGAGAGCCCTAATTTGAGAAACAGCTAAGAGACCCATAGTCACTCTGGAGGAGCTGAAGAGATCCACAGCTCAGGTGGAAGAATCTGTCTACAGGACAACTATTAGTCATGTACTCCACAAGTTTGGCCTTTATGGAAGAGTGGCAAGAGGAAAGCCATGAGTTGTCCTGTTTACAGTTTGCAAATAGTTTTGTAGGGGACACAGCAAGCATGTTAAAGAAGGGGCTAAACTAAACTTTTTGGTCTTAATGCCAACAGACATGTGTGGAGGAAAGTCAACACCTCACATAACCCTAAACACACCACCCCTACCATGAAGCATGGTGGTGGCAGCATGAATGAATGAATGAATACACATGAAATTGCTCACCTTTGAGAGTTGTGCATCTGGTCGGCACAACTTACCACTCACTTGTCAGTTGAATATAGTATATGATTAGACCGCTGCTGACTCCTTGCAATCCTCACTCTGTATCCAACATGGAGCGAGTCTTTTTCATAGTAAGAAACCTGAGGAAGTTTTGTATGTACACAAAACGCGTTGTTCAGAAATAAAATATCTTTATTTTAAGAGATCTGGGCTTTAGCTCCGAATCACATTGGTCTGATTATCATTGCCTGATCAGACCCTTGGATTGCTGCACATTAACGATATAACAGGTATAATTGCAAGTTAATGAAAGCAGTTATTTAAGTTGTAATGTCATTTGCTAGCAATAACTTGGACTGGGACTTTGTGGCAAAATAGTAGTCTAATATTTCACATAGTACACATATGCATCTTTGCTCACTAACTAGAAGTCAGTCAGAGGTAGGTAATGACTTTGCATGCACAAAGATCACCAAGGGTACCTATCGATACATAGTAGCGCTCTTTGTAAAGCGAAAAAAAAAAAAATCCATCCAGTTCAGCCTGTTAACTTGCAGTGTTCAACCAGGCAGAAGGCAAAAAATATCTTATGAAGTAAAAGTCAATTGTCCTCATGCCTAAGAAAAAAATTTCTTCCCATCTCCAAGTCAACAACATTTCACCAGAAATCTAGCCACTATGGCTTGTTATATTATTGCTTTATAGCCTTTTAAATACTTTTTAGTGAGTTAACCCATCCAAGTTCCCCTGGCAGAGAGTCCTACAGTAATACTGATCTGAGAGTAAATAATCTCTTTCTATGTTTGTGTAAAAACCTCATTTCTCTAACCATAGAGAATTCTCCCTTGTTATGGATGCGATCATAGGTATAAATAGATCATGGGAAAGATCTTTTAGTTGACCCTTAATAGTCAGTATATATACATAGTTATTAGGCCTCCCTTCCACATTCTTTGTTTCTAAAATAAATAACTCTAATTTTAATCATCCAGGATATCACAACCCACACTAGCCCATGTTTTACCTGGCAGCAGTCATCCACAAAAAAGCTGATAAAGCAGTTTCACTTCATGGTTGCTTGAGTAGGTTAAAAAAAGAAATTAATAATTTTTGTTAAAACCAATAATTCTGGAAAAACTTTTTTTTTAGATTTCTTGGCAATTTTTTTTATTATTTCGACAGTCCTATGCAATTAAAAATAACATAAAACAATGTCCTTCTCTAACTGTGAGAAAAAACCTTGGTATTGCAGGTCTGAATAATCTTACTTTACTTTAGCTGCTAGTTATCTCTATGTTGTCTCATTACAAACAGAAGGTATTGAAACAATGATTGCTCTATTGCTCTCTCTACAGGGATATATAAGACTGCACTAGACCATAGCAAAACATGAAAGGAAAATAGGGTAATATTTTTCTGCACTGGGATGGTTTTTCTTCACACTTATCAGGTAATGAATGATAATATTGGTCATAGCCAACCAGAAAGAAGGACCATCAAGCAATCCTCTCACTGCTGTGCAGTGAGAGCTAACAAAGGGGAAATTAGTGACAAACTAGGAAGTTATATACATAGAGAAACTTTACATTTTAAAAAATCCATATAGTCGTCGTGTATTGTATGTCGATATGTGAAAAGAAAAACAGTGATGGTTACTGCATATAGAGCCAGTATCATCTAATTATATACTGGAAAATGTAAGTTCTCTAAAATTCAAATGATGGAATAAAAAAATAGTCTTCTCATTTTGTAAAATGTTCACCAAGCTAATTAAGTAAATGTCATGATTTCTTTGCATTACATTACTGTTTCTTTAAATTGCATGACATTTTTTTCTGTTCATATTAACTAAACATGTCATGAAAGTGGTACATTTTGTCAAACTCCACACTTGAAACACTACAGCAATCCAAAATCCCGCAGAGAAGTATAAAACGTGACTTGAAACTTCAGTTAATGCAACACTGGAGATTAAAATGTTGCAGCCCACAGAGAGAAAATCTACAGGAATTAATTCTTCAGTAATTTAGAAGGTTTATTACATTGGGATTTCTCCTCATATTAAGAATTGATAATCTGTTGGCAATTACAGTCTTCACTTGTAGCGTTTGAAGAAAATTGTTGATCTGTGGAATGAGTATTGCACACAAAGGGATTTTCTTCAGCTTTTGACCTTAGCAATAAGTCAAGAATTCTTCTGAATCAGAGACTTGATACTATTGACGTGTCCTTGCTTATTACCAAGCTGTTATAACCTAGCATGTAAACAACTGCGCCCGCTTGATAATGCTCCTGTAATACTGTTTTGCTCTTTCTTTGTACGTGCAAGACATCCTTATACTTAGATATATTTTGACTTAACGTTTCAGTACCAAGCTCTCTGTAAAACACCAGTGTAGAAAATGCTGAAGCAGACGTATTAAGGGAATATACACTGTGACCAGATAAATTGCAAATATTAGATTTCACCATTGACCATTTTATCTCTACTATTCTTTCAGGTTTACAACCTCCAATGCCACAGAAAATCAGTATAACCTGCTTTATATGCTTTATGCTATGTTTTATCTCCCTAGCTTTACAGCAACATTATTTCCCTGGCACATTACCCAAATATATGTGTAATATAATAGCTTTCTAAATTCTAGATGTCTTTTTCTTCTGTAACTTACAATTAGGTAGTTTCTACAATATCTGCCATAATAGGATGTCCCGCCAAGATCACCATGTCTTAAAGGGAATGTATCATCAGAAAATAGCTATTAAAATAAGGTTTGTATATTAAATATATTTTTATTTTTTAACAGTGTAAAATGTATATTTTTTATTTGACAGTGCAGACAAAAAATTTAATATTTGGTACCGGCCAATCATAATAGGCTGACACTTTCTGTTTTGCTGCTCTCTTGTCAGCTTTAGGGTATGTTCACACAGCTTATTGTGGCGCGTATAGTACGAGCCGCAATACGCCAAGTGTTTTGGAACCACACGTGTAATTCCACAGCACGGAGGAGGGGGGCGGGGGCCGGCCGGGCGCCGGCCCCATAGACATGCATTGTCAGCAACGCATATTTGCCACTAACAATTGACATGTAAATTCTCCCACCGCTCGTACAATACGATCGTATTGTATGAGCAGGGGGACGATGCATAATCCATAGCTCTCTATGAGAACTATGAATTACCGTAATTTCACATTTCACTGCGTATTAAGCACAATTCGCAGCGAAATACGCACGCAATTGCGTGAGATAATAGGCCGTGTGAACATACCCTTACTGTGTTGACTGGGCAAGGATGTACAGCTTTTACAAGTCATGCTGCACTACTGTATAAATTTAGTATTGAGTAGTAGTGGCTAGGATTGTGAATTAGAAATTTTCTTATGATATTGATATCAATAATAGAAATCATCTACAGCACACCTTCTTTTGGTATGCGCTTGAGACAATTTTATTGTAACATCAGTTTATATTGTGGATTGTTGTGAGGACTCACCTCTGCATATTCCTGATGTAGTAGAAATTGGAAGTGTTAGGGTCCATTACACGATAAGCAATTCCCATTGGATTTACAAGTGGATTTAAGATTTAAATACCTTAAAAATAAGACTGTAAACCATCCACATAAACCTCAATTGAAAATCCAAGTTGTAGTCCACACGATTTTCTTGAGGTTGGATTTCAAAACCGCCATTTTTTCTAAAAACATGTTCAATTTCCACCATATTTCAGGTTAAGCAAACACATCCCAAACATTTCTATGTCGGATCCATGCCCATAACTCTATAGAGATGAATGGGACTTTTTTTCGGTCTATGAATATGCCAGAAAAAACAATCTCAATATTCACATGAAATACTTGTTGAAAACTGTGTCGTCTAATGTGGTTTTCAATGGTAGAATCCAACAAGGATTCTGATAGGTTCTTGTGGACGAGCAATTAAAGTAAAACATATTGTATTATTAAATTTTAAAATTATTATTGCTTGCATTTGCAGGGGGAAATCAAGTACTAATCAGAATTACGAGACAAAAAAAAGGCCCTCTTGGGATCATGATTGTAAAAGGAACCAATTCTTCAGTAAAATACATTGGTTATAACCATTTAAAGCCACATGTATGAAAATGTCAAGGTCTAAAACTCATTTGTTTTCCCATACAACCAATCAATTCCCCTTTTTATTCCCTATTCTCGGAAAAATGAAAGGTCCTGATTTGGTTTTTTGGGCAACAAAGTGAGTTTTTTGCCTGACCAGGGGCTAAAAACCGGGGTAGAGGGGGGCAGTTGCTACGGGCCCGGTGGCTTTTGGGGGGGCCCGGGCCCCCCCACCCCCCTCCCCCCCCCCCCCTTAAGGGCCCCCCCCCGGGGCCCAAAGGGGGGGTTTTTTTTTGGGGGGGGTTTTGCCCCCCACACCCCCCCCCCCCCCCAAATTTGTTACACCCCCCCCCCCCCCCCACCCCCCCCCCACCCCCCCTTTTTAAAACCCCCCCCGTTCCACCCCCACCTTTTCCCCCCCTTTTACACACCCACCCCCCCCCCCCCCCCCCCCCCGCCCAAAACCAAACAACCC
>JAODAL010040728.1:0-36615 GCA_025379985.1 Phyllomedusa bahiana
CTCCAAGACCCCCAAAAACCCTATTGGCATCTGTGAGGCATCCCAAACAAGGGGGAGGGCGCAAATCCTTAACATCCCCCAATCCGATGTATCATGGGGGAGTGGAAGGGGTTTTTCTGTGAAGCTCTAGTGAACCCCATCCCCAAAAGTTAAGGCAGTGTTGGAAAATAATGGTGGCCACACAAATTATTGACTTTTTTGGGCACAATTTATCCATTTTCACTCGGGGGTGCCTTTTTTTCCCATGGTTAGACATTGATGGTTGTGAAACAAAAAACATTTCAAGCCAGCTCACCTCCCCGGGGTTTGGGGACAGCACGGATCCTCCCGGGCCGGGAAAAAAAAACAGAAATGAAGTGCAAAGAGATAATCAGCGCCTTTAAGGATGGGTCCATTGATAAAATAAAAACTTTTTATTAAAAGTTGCAAAAAAAAACGAATGGTACAAGCAGGAAAGGTAAGAAACTGCCACGCGTTTGGGGGGCGAACCCCTTAATCTGGAAAACATTTTGTAAAAAACAACCTTATATAGCACTCTTAATTGCAGACTTTGTAACCCGTTTTCCGGAAACACCACGGAAGCTGTGCCCGCCCACCGCGGCCCGCACCACCCCGGACCCCCGGGGATGCGTACATGGAAGTCACCTGACCAAACCGCCCCACCGCGCATGGCGCGAACAGCGCGTCACGCCCGTGTATAAAGGAAAATTCCCACAGGGAATCCAGGGAACCCCGCACGGGGGGGCCCCAACGGGGAAGGCAGGACCTGAAAGCGCCCGGCGACCAGGAAACAGCAACAACAAAAAAACAAGGGGCCAAGAAATAGAAAACATGCATAAAAAAATCCAATTTTATACATAAAACAACCCAGTAATACATAAGTTTTAGTTATCAATCTATAACAAAAAAAGGAAAGCTGAAACACCATTAATATAAAAAACTAGATAGTTAAATAATGCGATACTAGGTTTAAAACCCAGTCGAATTTTAATAATGATAAAGATTTCTTTTTTGATGTTGAGCCCATTAGGTAAAAGGGGTATCTAGATTTTTCCAAAATGCCTTTTTGTCCAATAAAAAATATCGTGGTCACCCCCCCCTTTTTGGGGTATTAATTTTATCTATAGCGAATCCCCTAAAATATTTGGTACTAAAATTGTGTTCTAAAATGAAGTGTGGGAGCATTGGAAATGTGGGAAACCCCGGTTCTTATGTAGTTCAATGTTTTACAAATACGTACTTTAAATTGCGAGATGTAGAACCTACTAAAAAAGAATTTAAGAGTGCATGTAAAGAAAAATAACGAAATGGAATTTCAAACAGTATTGTTTTATCCTAATGATTTATCATGAATGTGAAAGTTTTTGTCACGTAGAATAAAACATTTTTTTCAGGGGGAAGACCCCCATTTTTAAAAAACCCCTTTTGGTAAACCACTACCTTTATGGCTACAGGGTTTACCGGTTTTTGACAAGCGGGCACCTATAGTAGCAGGACGTTTAGCCACTACACGGCATCCTTGCGATAAAATATCGCGCAGGGCGGGATCGTCATAGAGAATAGGAATATTGTGTAAAATGATATCCTTTATCTTAGAAAAATGAGCACTATGATTAATTACGACCGTTGGTTTGTGTGACTGGACAGTCGGGCATTTGTGGGAGAGTAGCTGTTCACGACATTTGTGATCCACAATTTTACCGGCACGAGCAAGCACCCATTTAGGATAACCCCTAGTTGTAAGACGTCTACAAATATCGTTAGACTCCGCAGTATAGTCATCCTGTGATGTGCAATTACGCTTAGCCCTGGTGAGTTCGCCAATTGGTACTGACAATTTAGTGTGTCTGGGATGATTGCTTTCAAAGTGTAGAATGGTATTACCTGATACAGCTTTTCTGAATGTTTTGGTCTGTATAACTTGCCCCTCACTGCCCGTCAGATGTAGGTCCAAAAACGACATGTCTGTAGGATGTATGTTAAACGTAAAAACCAAATTGAGCGGATTATTATTCAAATAGTTAGTAAATTGCTCAATCCTATTTTGTGAGCCCTTCCACACAAACAGCATGTCATCTATATACCTTCCATACCACTGGACATCACCCGCAAATGGATTAGTGTCAGAAAAAATATACATATACATATACATATCACAGTGCTCATTTTTCTAAGATAAAGGATATCATTTTACACAATATTCCTATTCTCTATGACGATCCCGCCCTGCGCGATATTTTATCGCAAGGATGCCGTGTAGTGGCTAAACGTCCTGCTACTATAGGTGACCGCATTGTCAAAAACACGGTCAACCCTGTACGCCATCAAGGTACGTGGCTTAGCCAGAAAGGGTTTTATAAATGTGGGTCTTACCCCTGCAAAACATGTTTATATTCTACAGTGACAAAAACTTTCACAATTCATGATAAATCATATAGGATAAAACAATACTTGAATTGTAATTCCATTTCAGTTATTTATCTCATTACATGTACTCATTGCAATCTTTTCTATGTAGGTTCTACATCTCGCAAATTTAAAGTACGTATTTGTGAACACTTGAACTACATAGAGAATCCGGGGTTCCGCACAATTTCCAATGCTGCCCGACATTTCATTTCAGAACACAATTCTAGTACCAAATATTTTAGGGCATTCGCTATAGATAAAGTTAATACGCCAAAACGGGGAGGTGACCTACGATATTTATTATTGGACAAAGAGGCATTTTGGATAACATCTCTAGATACCATTTCACCCAATGGACTCAACATCAAAAATGAAATCTTATATCATTATTAAGATTCGACTGGTATTAACCATCATAATACTACAGCATTAATTTAACTATCATAGTTTTTTATATTAATGGTGTTGCATGCATTCCTTTCTCTTGTTATAGCATTAGATAACTAAATCTTATGTATTACTGGGTTGTTCTTATGTATAACATTGGATGTTTTTTACGCACTGTTGTCTATTTCTTGCTGCACTTGTTTGTTTTGTTGTTGCTGTTGCCTGGTCGCCGGGCGCTTTCAGTGTCCTGCTCTCTCGTTGGCCCGCAGTGCGGGGTTCCCTGGATTCCATGTGGGGAATTGTCCCTTGACTACATCGGGCGTGACGCGCTGTTCGCGCATGCGCGGTCGGCGCCGGATGTTGTGTCAGGTGACTTCCATGTGACGTCATCCCGGGGATCCCGGAAGTGGTGCGGGCCGCGAGGTGGGCGGGCACAGTCATTCGCGTGGCGTCTCCGGCAACGGCGGTTACAAGGTACGTGCAATCTAAAGAGATGCTATATAAGGTTAGCTTTTTCCTACAACATGTATGCCATGATTAAGGGGTTCGCCCCGAAACGCGTCGGCAGTTTCTTACCTTGCCTGCATTGTACCATTCTGTTTTTTATGCAACTTTGAATAAATAGTTTTTACTTTTATCAATGGACCACCATCCTTAAAGGACAGCTGGATTATCTTCTTTGCACTTCAATTGATGGTTGTGTGTTGTGTTATTTTGAGGGCACACCAAATCTGCACACAAATTTTCTTGTTATACAAGCTATACAGCGTACTTCATATTGTATCAAAGTGTCATGTCTTCAGTGTTGTTCCATGAAAAGATATAATACAATATTTGTGAGGGGTGTACTCTATTTTGTGAGATACTATATATACACATTAATTTGAAAGAACCCCACAACAACTCTATTTCCCAGTGTAATAATGTGAGATGGAGTCCTTTTTTTTTTTTTTTTTTTTGCGGCTGGCTAAATGGTAACCTAAATGTTTTTGGGCCATTGTCCAGCCATGGATGAAAGGCAGTGAGTGACGTGGTTATGTCCTTCATTGTGCTCATGAAAAGAAGGTGTCACATTTTGACTCCTGCCACAAGAACTACTGTACTGAAATCTACAGAGAGAATTTCCAAATGGCAGCAATATAGAGGTTTTCTCATCTTAGATATTTAGGACAACATGTATGTAAAGGGCTGCGGCAGAACTCTGGCGTCTTTTCAGCCCGAAAACTGGTGCAACTCTGTTCGCTATATTTATAATCAGACGCACTCCAAAATTAGCCGCATATAAAGCACCCGCAGCACTGTCTAATGCACCTGAGATCGGGGGGGGGGGGGGGGGTTTGCTGGAGGGGTATTGCACTACAACAATGCGATTATACACATTTATGGCTGTTTATCGGCAACTCCAGGCGCATTACTGCTGGAACAGGTAGAGCACTTTAAAAGTGGTTTACCTTAGCCAGAATTGTCGCTTAGTACCTAGAAAGCACTAAATCTATGACCCACAGTAGAACAGGTTCATAGATTCAGGCGCAATCTACGTTACAAATGCGTGCAAAAAAATGGCGTCTGAGCACCAAGATACATACATGTCGCACTAATTGTGTGTCAAAAGGATATGCCATATGTGTCACATAGGTGTGGATCCCTTCGCTTAGACTAATACCTGTCTGTAAATGGGCCCCCAAACCCTGGGTAGATTGGAGTGGTGAACACGCATGTGTGGCACTCTTATTATATCAGTGGGAGTTTTGAATTCAGCTGAGCATGCTAACTTGGCTGTACGCTGAACTTCCACAAACAGAATTGAGAGTAGCACACGTGCACGGCACCTCTTTGTTTTCTATGATTGGGATGGGAAAATATCTTTTTAAAGTTTATGATGCATTCACAGCTATTGTAAACTGCAGCATCAACCTCTTGTGCAGCCCTTAGTAAGTGTTCACCGTCCACATTCAGGCAGGGGTGTTGTCAGCTATAGTGTTATGTTAGCATCAAGTTTTTCTGTTTGATGTCATGGATTCAACTAGGAATAACAAATTCTTGTTTCTGTAGGTTTCATATGTCTGTGAATTCATTTTTGGAGAAACAGAAGCCAGAAGTGGTGGAGCTGCACATCACCATGACCCCAGCTATGCTGGCTATTCAAGCATCTATACTGGATATCATGAACGCTTGCTTGAGAGAGCTAAAACGCTACAATCCCGCTCTAGAGGTGGAAGATCTGTCCTTAGAGAATGCCATTGGCAGGGCCTTTGATAAGGTATTGTGTTTTTAATGCAGTTGTCCGCCTGATTGCTTGTCGTCACCCCACCAAATCGGACTGAAAATGCTCGCTGTTTAAAGGTGTTGTTTCACCATAGACCTTGATGACTGATCGATAGGAAATCAGTGGGAGATCTGAGTTCTCCTTTGGGACCCGCATTTATGACATTGCTTGCATATCCTATCAACACGCCATCAATGTCTATGGTGAGACAACCTCTTTAAGCAAGATTTTGTTAAAATGTTGTTGCAGGACTTAAATGGTTAGTCCCGTTTCGGGAAATTCTCTTTGCCGGTCGCTCATGGCCCTCTGTGAATAAGACGGGACGCGCTAGTAAACGCACACACTCGGCTATACTTGGAACTCCTATAGAAGTGAATGAGGAGGACGGCGCTAGCAGGGTTGGATTGCAGCTGGCGAAAAGGATTTTCCAAAACGGGACTACCCCTTTAAGTTACTGCTGTGTTTTAGTTGACAATAATACGTACATCGTGCCAGCACACACTCAGTGTCGCTATGCTGCACACATACAGTATATGGTAGAGCTATAAAACACCTATCTGTATCCTCTCTTTATGCATGAAAAATCCAACAAGCAGAAAAGATCCAGCATCCACTTAAGGTATCCAGGACAAGATGAGTATAAAACAATCACTTTTATTTAGCTATAGTTAGAATTTTTTTTTTACAGCCGTACACTTTAAGCATAGAGAACAGCAGGACTGATGCACTCTTAATAAGGTTGTATACCGAAACACGTCAGTATACTCCTCTTGCCCTGGATACCTTAACCATATGCTGGATCTTTCCTGCTTGTTGGATTTAGTCTGTATCGGTGGAGCTTCCATAAGTTCGGCACATCCTATCTGCTGAGGAACGTCTTGCATACCATCGGTGAGCTGACCTTTTGTTGTTTGTATGGATTACCCACTTTATCCCTGCTCCCTTTCACATCCAAGCAGTGAAGATGGAACTGTGGTGCGCACAGCCTGTTCTGCATATCTTTTCCGTGCTCTCCTGTTCATCCAAAAGAGCTGCTTGGATCAAGTTACATCAGCTGTGACTATGCTTCAGCTATTGTAACTTTAAGGGAATGTATGTATCACTAATATTTTCTTTTACCAGATGATACATTATCTTTTCTTCTTTTCTGAATGTATATATATTTTTTTTTTAAACATTGTTTTCTATGGCTCATCATGGGTGCAGACATTTTGCCCGAGCTGCTACAATATTTCAGGATTTGTTTTACTGTGGCTAAATGGACATGGGGTCCTGTGAACAGGAGCTGAATCATTGACTTCTATAGGAGAGCATTGTATCCATGCTTTGTGACCTAGAAAGAAGCCGTTGTGTAGGGAGAGAGAGGTGGTGAGCGGAGACCATCATCTGTTCTGAATGGTGAAACAAAGTATGTATACATTGTTGTCATCTTTTATTGTAATTCTGTGTGTGATGAAAATGAGGAGACTGCTGAGAAGTGATCTCTACAGAACAGACTATTATCAGGCGTCGTGGCCAAAGTGAGAGCGGAAGAATTTATTTTATTATTATTTTAAATATAAATTGTGAAATGGAGAAATTAAGAAAAACATAATCAAAAATTCTTTCAAATATATTTAAAGAGGGTTGTATCATTTCATTAAATGGTCTCCAAAAAAGGGGGGACTTGAAAACAATTTTGAAATTTGGGTTTCATTAGCAAAGCTTCTAGTTTTCACAGGACCCCTTTTTTTCTGTTTCTGAAACCAGTTCCTGCCTCTCTCACTCAAAGAAGGACCCGCAAAATTTTCACTCTGTACACCCGCAAAACAAGAGCACTTAAACCTGCTTTCTAAAATCAAAAACGGCACAATTGTGCACGGTCCCTAAGAAAACATAATGGACTTTAGGCCCCCTTTTTTCACTCAAATAAGGGACCAATAGAAAATTTCACCTGCACAGCCAAAGAAAACAAAATACTGCAGGGCTTTACAACAAAGCTTAAATCCCTGCTTGTTAAACAAGCAGGAGATCCGAGAAACGGATTTAATTGAACAAACCCCAGCTGTGAGGGAATCAGGCTTTTAGTTCATAGAAATTGTTTAGGCTAAAATCAAGCCTGTGGATGTAAACATACTTGCAAAATAAGCTACAAGGGAGAGGACACAGTGACTGCACTGGGGGCGGGGGGAAGCCTCTGGAGCGAGCACGGACAGGGAAGGGGGGGGGAATGATGTCACCCCCCCCCCTCAGTTAAGAAACACCCCGCTGGGAGGGGAAGAAACGCCCCTGAATTTGTAGAGCTGAGAAGCTGAGCGCACAATGATACACACGAACTAAAGAAGCGATACATCCCCTTTAATAGGAAAACCTGTTTTAAACAATAGGGTAAAAGTAACGGCATATACAAATAATATCCAAAATAAGATAACAAATATTTTTTGCTCTTAATATGCAGTATGATGCAATACCTTGCAAAGAGACAATAACACTTTTTATAATCATGTAGCCATTGTGATTGCTCGTTAAGCTCCCTACTTTTCATTTCTCTGTTTATTTGATATGCTTCATTATGACATCCCGGCCTGTCTCGGCCACTACCAGAAATCAGGTGATAAGAAAAACAGTCTTTAGTTCTGTGCAGGTGAAGTTGTGTGACATGAGGTAAACTCTACAAAGCATCTTTGTGTGTTTTGTTTTGTAGACTATACGACACTACTTGGATCCCCTGTGGCATCAGCTTGGAGCCAAGACTAAATCTTTGGTTCAGGATTTAAAAATCCTCCGCACCCTTTTACAATACCTGTCTCAGTAAGACTGTGTGACTTTCCTGAACTTGCTAGAGTCGATGAGAGCCAGCGAAAAAGCATTTGGACAAAATTCAGGTGTGTTCTTATATTAAATATTTGTCATGTAACGAAAAGGGGTAGTATCACTTCAGCTCATAATAATAAAAACAAGTCTTTATTTGTATAGCGACCACATATTCGGCAGCACTTTACAATGTAGAGGGTATAAAAATAGACAAAAGACAAATATTACATAATACAAAGCTACCAACAGATCAGACCCCAGGTGTAAGGGTCCTGCTCTCAAGAGCTTACAATGTGTGAGGGTGTTAGGGTGACACCTGCTTGGTAACATAACGGTGTAGCCATGTTTTATAAATCTGTGGTAGTATATATAAAAAAAGGGATGACTCTGCCACCCAAACAGTACATCTATAGTTGAAACCAGAAGTTTACATACACTATATAAAAAGACACATATGTATGTTTTTCTAACTACCTGACATGAAATCAGAATAAACCTTCCCCGTTTTAGGTCAAAATTCTTTATATTTGCCAAATTCCAGAATATGAGAGAGAATTTTTTTTAATGCATTTTTATTACTTTCTGCACACTCATACATACACTAGGATTACTATGCCTTTAAACAATTTAGGACATTCCAAATGATGTCATGTCATGTCTTTGGAAGCTTCTGTTTATTGGCAACATCTGAGTTAATTCCAGACACACCTATGGATGTATTTTTTGTGTATGCAAACCAGAAACACACTGCTTCTGTGTGTAACAACATGGGAAAGTCTAAATTAATCAGCTAAGATATCAGGAAGAGAACTGTGGACTTGCACAAGTCTGGATCATCCTTGGGTGCAATTTCCAGGTACCTGAAGTTGCCCCGTTCATCTGTGCAAACAATTATACGCAAGTACAAACAATATGCGAATTTCCAGCCATCATACCGCTCAGGGAGGAGCTCTGTTGAACCAGAGATGTGCAAGTCCACAATTCCTGATATATTGGCTGATTAATTTAGACTTTCCCATGTTATACACAGAAACCGTTTTTTTTTCTAATGTGAATTAAAATACACATCCACAGGTGTGTCTCTAACTCAGATGTTGCCAATAAATCTATCGGAAGCTTCCAAAGACATGGCATCACATGGGCTGTCCCATACTACGGCATAGTAGTCCTAGTGTGTATGTAAACTTTTGACTTTGCAGAAAGTGATAAAAATGGCTTAAAAATTCTCTCTCTTGTTATTCTGGCATTTGGCAAATATCAATAATTTTTGTCATTCTAATTCACCTAAAACGGGGAAGGTTTATTCTGATTTCATGTCATATAGTGAGAAAAACATGCATGTGTGTCTTTTTATATAGTGTATGTAAACTTCTGGTTTCAACTGTATATATAGATAAGTGCTTGTGAATTCCTAAGTGCAGGGAATGACAGAAAAATGTGTGACAGAATGTGGGGTGTTAGCAATTGGGTGTCTTGGTAGGCCTGCCTAAGAAGAAATATTCTCGGTCCACTTAAAACTGGGGGTTAGGAGTAAGCCTGATCGTACATGGAAGCATGTTCCAGAGAACTGGTGCCGTATGTGTGAAGTCTTGTAGGTGAGCATGGGAGGTTTGGATGATTAAGGCTATGTTCACACGGCTTATTTCAGAACGTATTTACATCGGATTGCCGATGTAAATACGTTCTGAAATCAGTTGAAAATCAGTTGCAAATAAGTGTCACAAAGTGTGGCACGTATTTGGAACTGATTTCCTGATGGATTCACCATCTCCATTCATTGTAGGTGGTGAATCCGTCCGTAAATAATTGACATGCACATTGTTTTTTCCGTCCGGATTGCCGTCGTCAATCCGCGGCGGTAATCCGGCACGGAACTACGCGTCGTGTGGGAAAGACGAGCCGTATTTTCTATTGAAATCAATAGAAAAATAGGCTGTGACTTATTTCGACTGATTTGCCGACGGATTGACAATCGTCAATCCGTCGGCAAATACGCGGCGAAATAAGCCGTGTGAACGAGGCCTAAGACCTGCAGGTAAAATGGAAGACCGAGATGAGGGAGGAGATGGAGGGAGTGCAGCGCTGTGGAGAGCTTTATGGGTGAGAGTGATTAGTTCATGCTGTATTTTTTTCTGAATGCGGAACCAATATAGTAATGGACACGGGCTAGAGGCATCAGTATAGCGTCTGGGAAAAAAAGATGAGTCTGGCTGCTGCATACAGGACAGATTGCAGAATAGAGAGTTTACCGAAGTGGAGACGGATGTGCACAGAAAGTTTTATTGTGTAATGATGGTTTTCAAGAACCCTGCTTGCTGCTATTGGTTTGGATCATTCTTTGTTTACTTTCAAAGATAATTTTTTTGGGTTGTGAGATAAATCACACAGGTGCTTGTCTCATAAGCACATGCATCACCCCCATTGTGGCGAGGTAAGCAAGGTTTTCGGATAGCAGGTTAAATAGGACCTGTGACGGTTGGGGTATGTTCACATGGCTTATTTCGACGCATAATGTGCGAAATACGCACCGCAATGACGGTGATTCATAGCTCTCCCTGCGTGTACAATACGATCGTATTGCACGCACGGGGGAGAATTGACATGTTAATTGTTCGTGGCGCTTACGTGACGCTGATAATGCATGTCAATGGGGCCGTCCGGGTGCAGGCCCCCCGGTGCTTTGGAATTACGCGTTGATCAGCGCGTGGTTCCAAAACACACGTCGGATTGCAGCACTAAGCATTAAGCTGTGTGAACATACCCTTATTGATGCCTGTGGTTCGTAAATACTTGTGTTTTCTATGATTTCTTATGGAAATGTATTACTGAATTGAACTATTTTATGATTAAATATCTGCATGCGTCAAAAGGTGTAGCACCTCTTTAAGTGCACTTTATTGGTGAAATAACATGTTTTAACATTCAAATATGTGTTTTCCCTACTTTTTTTATAGGCTGGTTGTTTCTAGACTCCAGCACATCGATGTTTGTTCATGCTCGAGGTAGAGTCTATAGTATTCCTGACTCAAAATCTACCAAAAAATCCAAAACTGCAGAAACTAATAACAAACTGGGTAAGCAAAACAATAAGTCTTAACAAATAAGGCTGAATTGACACGACATATATGTGCCGCCGCTATAGGCCGTGTGTTTTAGAAGTATGTGCTGGCCAGTGCATACTTATAAAGCACTCTGTGCCAGCCCCTATTTACTTTCATTCGACATGTCACCTTCTTTCTCTCGGCGTGCAGTATGCGTCGGGAAATACTTTGTAAAATCATAGCACTTTAATTGTTTGCTATGTTTATGCCGTAGTTGCGGGCC
This sequence comes from Phyllomedusa bahiana, assembly GCA_025379985.1. Lineage (NCBI taxonomy): Eukaryota > Metazoa > Chordata > Amphibia > Anura > Hylidae > Phyllomedusa > Phyllomedusa bahiana. The sequence goes on from JAODAL010040728.1 coordinate 11,180, forward strand.
ATACTTACACCCAGAAGCATGAAGCATGCCCCGCAATTACACCGTGTGAACGTACCCTAAACCTCCTATGTAAATAGGTCAGTTTATAGTGAGTATATGCAAAAAGAAAAAAGGAAGAGGGGGCGCACAATAGTGTTATATTGTAAATAATGAGTGAGTAATAACGGAAGGTAAACTTCTCACCTTTTGGTGTTGCGCTCTTAGTTTAGAAGCACAACACTCATAAGCGCTTACAGGGCTATTTGTACCCCGTAGCCCTTACTTTTTCTTCCTTCCCTTAGTTTATAGTGAGTGATTTATTTGTTTATGGTGACACTCCATGAGTAATGGTGCACTTTGGATTTGGGTCAGTCTGAAGCAACACAAATTTTAACGTAATTCATCAGAATACCAAGCAACCAACCAGCAGCTTTCTAGTCAGAGTGGCAAAATGAGGTGTTGTAGGTATTAAATGTATTGACTGCCTCAGTGAGGCATCACATCAGGCTATTTCACAGAGCTTAATCTTCACAGTCAGCTTCAGGCTCCCACTTCCTGTTCAGGCTAGGAGTGGTCCTAAAGCAGTGACTGACATTTCATCTTCATAGCTGAACTTGTTAGAGAGACATCAACTCTCTCCTCTGTCCCCCAGCACTCCCTCACCCATCTCTCATCTCGGAAGATAATTTTGCCACTCACTTCCTACACAAGATCAACCTCATCCGAGACAGCTTCACCACACTGTCCCCGCCGCTCACCTCTACACATGCACAGTACTATTCCCTCTAAACCTGCTTTTTCACTGTTACTCATGACAAGCTTTCCTCTCTACTGTCCAAATCCAAACTCGCTACCTGTAATCTTGACTCACTGCCATCCACCTCATCCCAGACCTTAGTATTGTTATCATCCCAGCCCTCACCCATCTTTTCAACTTATCGTTAACCTCTAGATCTTGTCTTCCTCCTTTAAACACACTGCCATCACATCCATCCAAAAGAAACCATCTCTTAACCCCTCCTCGCTGTCCAACTATCGTCCAATCTCGCTGCTTCCATTCGCCTCTAAATTCCTTGAACAGCAGGTCTATCTTGAACTGTCCTCTTATCTCTCCTCCAACTCTCTTCTTGACCCGCTGTAATCTGGTTTCTGATCCCTCCACCCTACTGAAACCGCCCTAACCAAAGTCGCCAACAAACTAGTAACCGCTAAAGCCTCACGTCACTACTCTGTCCTTCTCCTCTTAGACTTGTCCTCTGCCTTTGACACTGTCTACCACTCACCCCTACTACAATTCCTACCTCTGCATCACGTACTTGGCCCTTTCCTGTATCTCCTCATACCACACTGATCACTAACATTCAGTGTCTCTCATTCCCGAACCACCACCTCCTCTCTACCTCTCACTGTAAATGTCCTTGAGGGGACTGTCCTGGGCCCACTACTCTTCTCTATCTATACTCTTGGCCTGGGTCAGCTCATAGCATCACATGGCTTTCAATACCACCTGTATGCTGACAACACCCAACTTTACATCTCCGGCCCAGATATTAACTCTTTACTCTCCCGGATCCCAGACTGTCTATCGTCCATGTCCTCCTTCTCTTCCCGTCTCCTAAAATTAAATGTGGAAAAAACTCACCCTATCCCCCCGATCTCTCTATCATGGTCAACTGCTCTATAGTCTCACCTGTGCTGCAAGTCCGCTGCCTTGGGATAACCTTTGACTTCTCTCTATCTTTCAAACCACACATCCACACATGACAAGGGCATGACACAAAAATGCTTGTCATGCCCTTGTCATCACCCGCCTAGACTACTGCAACATCATGCTCTGTGGCTTTCCGTCTAGCACTCTTGCTCCCCTCCAAACCATCCTCAACTTTGCTGCCCTTCTGATCCACCTCTCCCATTTGCCAATCCCTTTTCTGGCTACCCATTGCCCAACAAATCCAGTTCAAGTTACTAACCATGACCTACAAGGCTCTGCTTAACCTCTCCCCTCCATACAGCTCTGCCTTAATCTCTTGGTACCATGCCTCACGCACTCTCCACTCCTCACAAGACCTTCTTCTCTGTGCTCCTCTCATCAGCTTCTCACACAGTCGCCTTCAGGACTTCTCCCGTGCTTCCCCCATGCTCTGGAACTCGCCCCGAACACATCAGACTCTCCTCCACCTTCACTATATTCAGAAGAAACCTTTAATCCCATTTCTTCAGGATTGCCTATTACCTACAATAACGCCGCTACCAGTACACCACCACACAGACATGTCTGGCCCTCACCTTCTGTCTCCTTCCTCTTTCATCGTTTATTGTAAGGAGGGTCCTCTCTCCCTCTGGACTAGTTGTTATCGTCACCATTGTACTTGTTTGACACATGTATGTAAACCCTTGAATGTACAGCACCCCGGAACTAAGGGCGCTTAAAAATAAATAATAATAATAATGGAGGCGTTTTAACAGCAGGGCAGAAACCTACAGAACTCTAAAGGGTTAAAGTTTGTCAGTAATAGATATAAACAAGCTCCTGTGCTACCAATAAGACACAGCAGGGGCAAATGTCACCATCCAACCAGAACTGCTAGAGCAGAGAGAGGTGGTTGTTAACCTAGGGAAGCTTGTATACACAAGCAGGAGATGAGAACTCTTTTAGCTCTGAAAGGAAGCAAGATCAGAACAGCAATGTATTTAGTAATAATCTTTATTAACCTTTGCCTACATGTTTAAAGCGGAGAGAGAATAATCCTTTATCAATAATACACCGCTGATTGGTAACCAGATATCCTGATGAATTCCACTCAAATTCAGGTTGTTTTTGTGTTTCAAATCTGAAGTCCGCACTTACCATGAGCTGTCCTTCCACTATTTGTAGATTTTATTGCGTACACTGTATTAATTATTGTAAAATTCAAATTTGTTTTCTTGGACATTTCCATAATTGCTTGGAGTCTGAAGGATATGTCCACCTTTGAACGTGGGATTATAGTTCTTTTATTTATCCTCACTACAGTACATAATACAAAGATGTGACATTAGTCTTCTGTTCTTGTACAGATCCTATTGATCAGGTAGAGTTCTATTTCAGATTCACCATTCCAACAAGCTTGTCAGAAGACATCTACTCTTGTAATTTTATGTGATATAATAATATTGGACAGTGCTTGTTATTAAGGCTACGCTTCCTAAAATGCTAATCAGCAGCGCAAGCTCTGTACAGATAGCGATGAATAGTGTGTGGTTGGAGCCCAGAAGCCCGCTGAATTGTCAGTGCAGCTCTAGTCTGTAATACAAGTTGTAACTCAGGATCCACACAAAAAATAATGAATAAAAAATATAGTATTTATTGATAATTCGTGTGTGTGTGTGTGTGTGTGTATTATGTGTATATATATATATATATATGTATGTATGTATGTGCATATATAAAGACCAAATTTGCACATAATGCACCATACGCCTAAATATGGAAAAATACACTATCCCAAAAGAGTGCCCAAGCGTATTATAAGGGATATTCACCACATAAGTAGTCAATAGGGTTCCACAATAAGGTTGAAAAACAATTGTAAACATGTCGAAATAATGAATACTAAACCAGACGTGGAAGGGAAATCACATGGAAACTTGCATTCCCTTCGCCAGACTATTTGTGGTGTATATCCCTTATAATACGCTTGGGCACTCATTTAGGATAGTGTGTTTGTCCCTATTTAGGTGTATGTTTCATTATGTGTATATTAGGTCTTGATTTTTTATTTTTTTTTTAATCTATATTTTTTTAATGAATTATCAATAAATACTATATATATATATATATATATATATATATATATATTTTTTGGACTTTATTGTGTTGGTTTATTTATTGGTTGGGTTGTACTTAATCCAACAGATTAGTCTTTTGTATTTATTGTCATGTGAATATGGATTTTTTTTTTTTTTTTTTAATGGAGTATCTCATTTAGGTAAAAGGCCAACCATACAATGCATGAACAGGCTGGGTTCACCAGAGACACTCTTAACTCATTCTAGCAGGAGACCTAATTTTTGACATAAATACACTTGATCTCCAGCATTTTTATTTTAATTCAGACTGTGCCTCTAAAGAGTATTTTTATGTAACAGTAAGTTGCATTGGATTTCATTGGGCGTTTTTACTATTTTTTTCCCGATTCAAAAGAGTTTTATTGGTATTTGAAAATGGCAATACAATGAATATCAGGCAAGTAATCAGATTTACATACTGTATTTCATTAAGAGAAATATAAAAAAAATTACATAAGAAAAATGTGATCACAAATTAGATGACAGTGAAAGGTCAAACAACATATCACCAGGAGAATAATCTTCTAATAGAAACACCTGACTTAAGAGGATCACAATTCAGAGACAACACAGAGCATAGCAATCTTTGCTGACCCAAATAAGACATTGGGTAAGAGATACTGGAGGGGGGGGGGATGTGTGTGTATGTATATATATATATATGTGTGTGTATATATGTGTGTGTGTGTATGTATGTATATAGTGTGTGTGTGTGTGTGTGTGTTGTTATATACATACATACACACACACACACTAACTAGCTTTAGAAAACCAGATGAAACGGTTGAGCCGCATCAATCCACTTCCATCGCCGCCATGTTTTTGATTTCCCCACTTCCAGCCCCATGCAGGAAGTGAGGAGACTGCCATCTTTGTACACCCTAATGCATTGTATATACAATGCATTAGGTTGTAGAAATGATCGTGCCACCTAGTGGTGAAGCGCTCTATTGACAACAGTCGTGATGTTTTAACTTCGTTTGTGACTTCCAGGTGCATGTTGCATGTCATTTATTGTGCCTTGTGACCTTTTCGGACAGCCTCTGCATGAGAAGGGATCAATCATTCCCACACCATGTTCTGAACAACACACTTTAAGGGTACATCATATTTCTTCCTTTATTTACTCTGACATTGCCTAAATGAAATGAGGAACCAACAGGTTCACACTTTGAAGCTGCTCAGGTCAATACTGTATACCACCATGAGAAATCGTGTGACTCAGTGAAGGGTTATGGGGGCATGCACCTGGAAGTCACAAACGAAGTTAAAACATCACGACTGTTGCCCGTAGGGCGCTTCCCCACTAGGGGGCGCGATCATTTCTACAACCTAATGCATTGTATATACATTTCATTAGGGTGTACAAAGATGGCGGTCTCCTCACTTCCTGCCTGGGGCTGGAAGTGGGGAAATCGAAAACATGGCGGCGATGGAAATGGATTCATGTCGACTCGGCTGAACCATTTTATCTTGTTTTCTAAAGCAAGTTAGTGTGTGTGTATGTATATACACTAACTAGAGCTGTGATTACCTGCTGTCTTCCCCGCCACGTATTGAACTCCGGCAGCTAGAAGTGACATGTCACTGACTGTAAAACATAAATTGTTATTTTAATGTTACATATTTTCTTCAGACTATATTATTTTACAAAACAATGACTTCTACATTTTTTCACTATTTTAATGTTTAAATATAAATTTATATTATCAGATGGAAAAAGGGAGCTGGTTCTAGAGAGCAACCCGAAGTGGGAAGCCTTGAGTGAAGTTCTGAAAGAGATTGAAACGGAGAACAAGAACAGTGAAGCTCTAGGCGGGCCGGGTAAGCTTGTCTTATGCCAAATCTGCATGTGTTATTTTGCGTCTTTTCTTTACTCTTGTGTCCTGGAATGGGAAAGGGCATGAGAAATCTGAAAGAAACCTGCAGCGAGTTCAGCATACCTTCAAAGTTACGTGGATTTGATAAAACTCAGTCTCACATTGTATTGTACTGTGAAGATTTGGCGCATAATATGTGTAAATGTTGCTTTATATTTCAGTGCACACTTATGATGGTAAAGGTAGCACATACACCAATTAGGAATAACCTCAAAACCACCTACCTAGTATTGTGTAGGCCCCATTGTGCTCCCAAAACAGCTTTAACCCATTGAGACATGGACTCTAAAAATCCTCTGAATGTGTCCTGTGGTTTCTGGCAAAATACTACCTTTTTAAAGGGGTTGCCCAGTTCAAATGACAATTAAATAGTAATGTCTCCTCGACAAACAAAATGGGGGGGGGGGGGTAAAAGCCTATACTCCTTTTTTTTTTTTTTTTTTCCTGGCGATGAAAATTATAAAACAAGCAAATGTACAAACAAACACACAATTTTATTCGCCAAAATCCGTGGTACCATTGAGGAGTTAATATGCGTAATAGGACCTGTTTTGTGCAAAGTATATTTACTGTATAGGAGACCTAAATTAAATAGCAAAAAGGAAAAAATGCTTTGAGATCTTTTGTTTTCTATTTTAGGGACCTTTAAATAATTAAAAATTCACTCGATTTTCTGTATTGTTTTAACTCTTGTAAACGGAGTTCTTAAATTATATGTTTCAAGTATATAATTTTCTACAGAAGCCTAAAAACAGTGCCTCGTAGCTTTGTTTTTTACTGGCACTGCAGTTTTCAGAAAGTGTTTCCGTCTTAAGAAAATTCTCCATTCTGACATCTGGCACCAAGACTGTTAAGTGAGACGTTGTATTTTTAGAATTAACCTGACGGTGTGTTATGAAGCGCTAGATCACATATCCGGCTTCTTCTGGCATGTTTTTATGAGGATCATTGCATTGTTTGTTTAAATGTTGGTAATTAAGCTCTATTACATTAAACTAGATTGAGAATGAAGCAGATTTTATGTAATTATGGTGAGAGTACCACCTATGTTTAGTGCTAGACCTCTGAGCTGTCTACAGTTCCTTGTGGGTATAGCTTATATGGGTATAGCCTCTGTAAATCAACTTTCTTTTCACTCAGTATATACAGTTAGTGATATATATATATATATATATAATATATATATATATATATATATATATATATATTATAATATATATATATATATATATAATATATAATATATATATAATATAGACACTGACACATATATTTTTTTGTACCGGTTTACTGAAACATGTTATACATGTACATACAGTCCAGACTTTCTGCTTTCATTTGAGGGTATCCACATTAAAATTGGATGAAGGGTGTAGGAGTTTCAGCTCCTTAATATCTTCACCACTCCCGCCCTCCCACCCCCGTTTTTAAAGGGACCAAAAGTAATTGGCCAAATTAAATAATTGTAAATAACATGTTAATTTCTAATACTTCAACAAAAGTCATTGCCAACAAAACCCTTTGTTGGCAATGACTGTCTGAAGACTTGAACTCATGGACATCACTAGACGCTGTGTTTCTTTTTGATGCTCTGCCAGGCCTGTACTGCAGCGGTTTTCAGTTGCTGTTTGTTTGTAGCTTTTCTGTCTGAAGTTCAGTCTTTAACAAGTGAAATGCATTCTTAATTAGGTTGAGATCAGGTGACTGACTTGGCCATTCAGGAATTTTCCACTTCTTGCTTTAATAAACTCCTGTGTTGCTTTGGGTCATTGTCCATCTGTATTTTGAAAACGCCCATCAATTTGGCTGGATTTGAACACACAATGTCTCTGATTACCTCAGAATTAATTTGGCTTCTTCTGTCCTGTGTCACATCATCAATAAACACCAGTGACCCAGTGCCACCGGCAGCCATGCATGCCCAGGCCATCACACTGCCTCCGCCGTGTTTTACAGGTGATGTGGATCATGAGCTGTACTTTTCTCTTTCCATACTTTTCTCTTTCCATCATTCTGCTAAAGGTTGATCTTGGTTTCATTTGTCCAAAGAATGTTCTTCCGAAACTGTGCTGACTTTTTAGATTTTTTTTTTTTTAGCAACGTCCAATCTAGCCTTTTTATTCTTGAAGCTTATGAGTGGCTTGCACCGTGCAGTGAACCTTCTGTATTTACTTTCATGCACTCTTCTATTTATGGCAGATTGGGATATTAATACACCTACATCCTGGAGAGTATTCAGAGACATACAGTGTGCTCAAATGCAGCCAAACTGATTTATTATTGAGTATAATGAGCTTCCTCTAACTGCTGCAAGGAAGAGAGATATTTTTATGTTGTGCTATAAATACATTATAGATTTGGAATTTCTATTACAAAAAAAACTATTTAAGAATTTTTGACCAACTTATTCAATATAACTAAATTATAGGTACAGTTTCTTATCCAAAACTGACAACCCTTGCACCATGCTACACAATATAATAACCACTTACCATAATTATGCTTGGATGTATTGGGTGTTATCCACTAAAGCCCCCTAGAACTCTAGGGATATTAAATGTTATGCTTCTAGTATAATGTAAATCAATATTCTTTCTACATCCTAGGCAAGTGTGAGGTGAGTGTCTCTGGTTGGTAAGGTGTGGGTCCCCACTAGTGCCAGGCATTTATCACAAAACAGAATGCCTGGCACTAGTGGTTACCCACACGTTACCAGTCAGAGACAACCCTTACAGTTGTCTAAGGTGAAGGAGTATTGATTTATATTATACTAGAAGCCTAACCTTTAATATCCCTAGAGGGTATGTTCACACGTTGTACTGTGGCACGTATTGTACATGGGGGTGCTGGCCCCTTAGACTTCTATTATCACCCTGCGCATAAACGCCGGGAACAAGTAACATGTCACTTTGTTCCCCTGGCGTTCAATAAACATCAGGGAAGACTGTCATAATTACGGGGGGCACTTCGAGCATATTGAAGCGCAATTACATGACGAAATGCGCCCTGCAATTATGCTGCGTGAACATACCCTATAGGAGAAAGTTCACTGATAATACACACTGGCAATATCGGTGCAGTTTTCGTGGCTAGACATGGGTGAAGAACCTATAAATGCACAGGACCTGCACCCTGTAAGCATTTCAGCAAGATTCTGGAGTCATCAGATGATGTAGGAGATAAGCCTATAGAGCTCTTATGAAGGTATGTCTCCACAGCACTGGTTTCTGGTCAGATTTTTGGCGGATTCGCTATTTAGAATCCATTGAAAATCCTACTGTGACCAGTGCCCCACAGACCACAATGGAGAATCCCAGCTACAGTCTACATAGCACAGGTTTTCTACTGGAGGATTTCCAAACTGCTGGCCTCCGCCGGAATATAGAACTTGCTCTATCTTCAGGCGGATTATAATACATTTCAATGTACTAGGAAATCCAAAAACAAACTTTTTTTTTTTTTTTTTTTTTTTTTTTTGCAAACCCACGCCAAAAAAAACGGTATCGTTGGATTTTCAACTGCATTTTAACTTTTGCCATGTAGACATATCCTTACACTCTGCCTTCCATCTCAAGAGGAAGGAAGACAATTTAGGGATAGTGTTGGGACTGCCAAAGATTTTACCTGTCATTTTATTCTGTATGTTTGGGAAGAGGGTGAAAAGCTCCAGGAAATTATCCACATTTTTTTGCCAGTTTAATTTTCAAAGTGCATTTCTACAACATTGGTCTTTTCCTTTTCTTGTCAGGCCGTGTGCTGATTTGTGCCAGTGATGATCGTACTTGTGCTCAGTTAAGAGAATATATTGCAGTGGGGGCTGAAGCCCTCTTGATGAGACTTTACAACAAAACCTTTGGAAAGGATGAGAAAGCTGCTGAACTGTGGCTGAAAAACCGAAAAGCTTCTAAGAAAAAAGAAGGACTTGGGTGCAAGTGGGAAGAACTCGCGGGCAAAGAAGACCAAGGAAGGCACAAATAAACAAAAAAAGAATTTAAAGAAGACAGAACTAACATTAACCCAGATGATGGAAAAAGCAGAAGATGATGATGTGGGGAAAGATCAAGAAGAAAAGTATAGAGAGGAAAGTATTAGCATTGAGAGTAGTGTAGAAGAACCAAAATATGAAGACCTTCAATTGAATTTGCCTTCAGACTGTTATTATGGCATCTTAAAGGAACCCCTCACTGTCATCCATCCGTTACAAGGTTGCACTGATCCCTATGCACTCACTAGAGTGCTACATGAAGTGGAACCGAGATACGTGGTCTTATACGATGCAGAACTTAGCTTTGTGCGACAGCTTGAAATATACAGGGCCAGCAAGCAGAAGACTTTAAGGTATTTACTGCTCAGAATATATTATATGTATAGTTATAGTGAATAGTGAAAAAAATAGTTTTTTCACAAAAGTTGCTGCCCTGATTTATGAATTGTATGAACTGCAAATGCAAAACTGCTACACAACACTGTACTTTAAATGTTTGGTAGTCCAACAGACCCTGGCCAAGCTTCTGGGCATGTCTAGGGCAAAGGAGGAGACAGCCGATGGCTTTGCTTCTTGGTAGGTCACACCTTCGTTCATGGTGATGGCATCCACTTGGCTGTAAGAGGCAATCACATTTATTTTAGGGATTAGGTGGAGCTGCCCTGTAATGCATGATTATTATTTTTGTGGTATTTTATCTGTATTTTATATTAACATTTTTTTCATTTACCTTTTTAAATACTAGAGTTTATTTTCTTATCTATGGTGGATCCACAGAAGAGCAGAGATACCTCACTTCACTCCGGAAGGAAAAAGAAGCATTTGAGCAGCTGATTAGGTAAGAACATGACACCTAAACAGGGAAAACTTGTCTGAGGCCAAAGAACATGAAGATAAATTAAGATCTTTTTAAAAGGATTGTCCCTGAAAAATATCTAACACTAATTCAAAGGATAAGTGATAAATGTATGATTCACCACAGCAGGTGTCCAGAGCCTCCTGTTCTAGGTGGGATTTTAATCGGAGCATTGGTTACGCACTCGACTATCTGTCAGTTCCATAGACATTGAATGGAGCTACAGGATGTATGTGAGACCACTCTTCCGTTTAAACACCTACTCTAGTTATTATTTGGCTCCTGGCAGTGGGAATCCCAGTCATCCTACATCCAATGGACAGCTGAAAAATGTTGTCCTGGGATAAACCTCTTTAGACTATGTTCACACGGCATAATTGCGGGGCGTAATTACGCCGTGTGTTCGGGAGCTCGCGCCGATCGGGGCGCGCTCCCGCGGTGCGGGGGGTTGGGGTGGCAGCCCGCCGGCCCCATAGACATTCATTGTTAGCGGCGCGTATTCGCCGCTAGTAATTGACATGTCACTTATCTCCCCCGCGGCGTATTGTGCGAGCGGGGAGAGGAGGCGTAATCCATAGTTCTCTGAGAACTGGATTACCGTAATGACTGGGGCGTATCTCGCCCTGTATTGACCGCAGGACGGGGCGAAACACGTCCCAATTTAAGCCGTGTGAACATAGCCTTAAACTGCATTTAGTATATTGTTGTTTTTTGTTGCATTTTTTATTGTTGGTTGTCTTAGGTTATGTCTCCACTGCACTCTATAACCACTGAAAAATAAATGTTGTGTTGTCTTGTCTCCACAGAATTTTTTTTTCTGCTTGTTTTTACTGCTGCTGTTTCTTGCAACATGTTGTAAAAAACGACTGAGCAGGGCAGAAAATGAACTATTTAGGCCTCGTTCACACGGCTTATTTGTCCGCGGATTGGCGCCGTACTCCACGCCGGATTTGCGCTGCAGTACGGCGCCAATCTGTCGGAGTAATTACGGTAATCCACTGCTCTCATAGGGAACAGTGGAATCCGTCGCTCCTCCCCGCTCGGCGAATCCGCCGCGGGGGGAGAAAGTGACATGCACATTATTTACGGCGCGTACGCTCCATAGATAATGACAGTCTATGGGGCCGGGGAGCGGCGCCCCGCCCCCGTCCCGCTCCTTATGCTCGCCGGATTTGCGAGAACCATCCGGCTCACAAATCCGCCATGCATAAGCCGTGTGAACACGGCCTTTCGCTGTCCACCGCTGGATGGTTTTTGGATGTGGCTGATGGGCAAACTGCCCAGGTCTTTAACAAGATATCTAAATTTTGCATACATTAAAAACTACCCCAAAACAATCTAAAAAACGTGCCTAAAAACTTGTCAGAAACTCAACTGCTTTGGAGAAAAAAAACTCACATTCAATGCGGTTTTTAGGTTTTGGTTTTCGACAAGCTTTTTGTCCTATGCTATGTAGACCTAGCCTTACAGCCAGCGGGTGTCACTGTTTTAAAAGGTTAGGAGTGTGTCTGACATACTCCCTACATACAAAACAGTGCATAGGGTATTATAGCCAAGAAATGTTAGGAAAATGAATTTTCATTGCTGTAATATGTGATTTATATTGTCCAATATGAAAGGGCTTATTTTTACTGGTAATTATACAAATAAACATTTTCTGGAACTAGAGAATTTTCTTGGTTCTGTCTTGTAGCGGTTGTAGGATTTGAAAGCAGGTCTAGGATCTTGGTGAAGTGTTAACATTAGCCTGTATAATCCAGTGTCAGAGCAGCATCTAATTTATTAGGAGATGTTTATATTGACTGTGGAATTTCATATTATTGTTGTTGAGTTGTAGGAACATTGACATTTAGGGCATGTCCTCACTGCACGGGTTTTGCAGACCACCTGAAAAACCGGCCGAAAATGAGCAGAACGGGGCGCTATGGGTTTTCCGCCCGGCAGTTTTTCCGCCCGAGGAACACTGAGCATGCACATTCTTTCGTCCGGTTTTTGGACGGAATATGTGCATCTCAATGTGTAGGGGGAGGGCTCTTCTCCGCTCAACGCGAAGAAAAGCCGCCCCCCCCCACCCCCCGCAGCCATGCGGACGGCTGCAAAAAAGTGCAAATACCGGTCGGATAAACCATCACTTGCCGTGTAAACGGCCCCTTATGGACTGTTTTTTAGATGCTTTTCTGAACAGGTGTCACCTCTCTTCCCTGTCTCTTCCCAGCAGGGCAGACAGAGTTTTACTCTCATTTGGGGTAGGGGAGTCCTGTTATGGAGTTCCCTGGAAAGTTGGCCGTACATTATATATAGATAGATTGATTGATTGATTAGGGGATTAGTCCCAACGGCAGGCTTACCCAAACAGGACCACAGTAAAAGTTCATGCAAACAACGGGTGTGTTTATTGTCTGGGCATCCGTCTCTCCAGCAAACATAAGCAACAAAACAGGGCTTACTTCAGCCAACACCCAGAGTTCCCACCACAGTCTTTAGGCGCAATCACCCGGCGCCTATATCACAGGAACAGTCCCTGTTGCCCACAAGGGCTCTCACCCCTCCAGCGTAGTATCAGGCACGTCTCCTAGACAGGACCTTAGTGCGTCCCTCAGCGTCCAAGGTGGTTACTCTCCAGTAAGTAGCAGGAAAACTCTCCAACACACACCCAGCTCACCTGATCTCCAGGCTTACATAGGCCATCCAAAACTGCGGTCCCGGAGTGGAGCAGTCATCCCACCCTCTCTTTGACTGCCCAGTAAAGGGCCGACCCGACTTGCTGCGCAGCCAAACTAACTTTAAACTTTGTCAGTGGCCTAATTGCCCCCGACACAGAAATATCTGGCCTTCACTCCACCAAAGACAGAATTTTGGTGGCACATATCTCCCACTACCACCAGGCCTTATGCCTTCCTACAAATATATATAAATTTTATATTATATATATATTTATTTATATTTATGTAACCCTCGCTTGCGCCCGGGACACCCTCCTGGGGTACTTGCTCACGGGATCGCCGCTTTGGTAACGAATGGCACACCAACAAAGACTTCTTTAGGGCTTCCGCCTGTTTTGTTACAGCACAGGTGTACAGCACAGCATTCAGAACAGCAGAACAAACACATAAATAAAACCCTCGGCCGTCTGGCCACTAACTACACATAGAGCTCCCTCTCTACACGTTGTCGGGACCTAATGTCCAGTCCACACACCCTGCACTCCCCCGTACAGTACCGGCTTCCTTCAAGCCTCCGGGGGGGGGGCCAGAGCCTCTCTGGCTCCTCTTCTGCACTACCAGCTAGCAGACCACGCCCCCTGATCACCTGGAGAGACAGGCTTTTTATAGTCTTGGTAAATCCTGGAACCGGAACCGAACCTGGCCTGGAACATGGGGACGGCTTCCCAACCAACACTGTGACCATCCCGGGAAAGGCAACCCAACACAAGCCGCATAGCAGCCATAAAAAGTTTACACATGTCAGTAACCCAAAGGTTACTGATGCCATATGGTTGCCTTCCCCCACCGAATCCAGGATTTCGGTGGCACGTCGGCAGCAGATCTGCTGTACGCCACCTAGTGGCAGAATCCTGTGACTGTCTGAGGTCGTTCTGCCACTATATATATATAAAATAATATATAATATATAATATTCGGGGTGCCGTTTTTTTTCAGGCCGTTTGCAGTTTTGCAGACCGCCTGAAAAACCGGCCGAAAATTGGCAGAACGGGGCGCTATGTTTTTTGTATGTATGTATGTATGTGGTGTGTGTGGGATGTTTGTGTGTATATATATATATATATATATATTATAATATATAATATTTTTTATATATATATAAAATATATATAATAAAAATATATATATATATATATACACACATACAGTACAGACCAAAAGTTTGGACACACCTTTTGCTTTGATTACTGCTTTGCATTCTCTTGATGAGCGTCAAGAGGTAGTCACCTGAAATGGTCTTCCAACAGCCTTGGAGTTCTCAGAGATCCTTAGCACTTGTTGGCCCACTCACCCCAAGCCATCTCGATTGGGTGCAGGTCTGGTGACTGAAGGCCAGGTCACCTGGCCTAGCACCCCATCACTCTCCTTCTTGGTCAAATAGCCCTTACACAGTCTGGAGGTGTGTTTGGGGTCAATGTCCTGTTGAAAAATAAATGATGGTCCAGCTAAATGCAAACCGGAAGGAATAGCAGCCGCTGCAAGATGCTGTGGTAACCATGCTGGTTCCGTATTCCTTCAATTTTGAATAAATCCCCAACAGTGTCACCAGCAAAGCACCCACACACCATCACACCCCCTCCTCCAAGCTTCACAGTGGGAACCAGGCATGTAGAGTCCATTCGTTCACCTTTTGGCCGTGTTCACACGGCTTATTCCCGACAAATTTGTGCGCCGTATTGAGCGCACAAATCCGCCGTGAATAAGGGGCGGGGCCGGAGCGCGGCAGGGGCACCGCTCCCCGGCCCCATAGACAATGCATTGTTTTACGGCGTGTACGCGCCGAAAATGTGCATGTCACTTTCTCCCCCCGCGGCGGATTCGCCGAGCAGGGAGGAGCGATGGATTCCACTGTTCTCTATGAAGCAGTGGATTACCGTAATTGCTGCCGCGGATTGGCGCCGTCTGAAGCGCAAACGGCCGCAGTAACGGCGCCAATACGGGGCAGAATAAGCCGTGTAAAAGAGTCCTTTCTGTGTCGCACAAAGACGCAGGGGTTTGGGAACCAAAGATCTCAAATTTGGACTCATCAGTACAAAGCAAAAGATTTCCACTGGTCTAATGTCCATTCCTTGTGTTCTTTAGCCCAAAAATCCTCTTCTGCTTGTTGCCTGTCCTTTAGCAGGGGTTTCCTAGCACTATTTTACCATGAAGGCTGCTGCACACAGTCCCTCTTAACAGTTTAGAGATGTATCTGCTGCTAGAACTCTGGGGGCATTGACCTGGTCTCTAATCTGAGCTGCTGTTAACCTGCGATTTCTGAGGCGGATGACTCGGATGAACTTATCCTCCCCAGCAGAGGTGACTCTTGGTCTTCCTTTCCTGGGGGGGTCCCATGTGAGCCAGTTTCTTTGCAGCGCTTGATGGTTTTTGCCACTGCACTTGGGACACTTTCAAAGTTTCCCCCAAAGTTTCGGACTGACGACCTTCAATTCTTAAAAATAATGATGGGCCCCTCGTTTTTTCTTGCCATAATAGAAATTCTAACAGTCCATTCAGTAGGACTATCAGCTGTGTATCCACCTGACTTCTGAACAACACAACTGACGGTCCCAACCCCATTTATAAGTCAAGAAATCCCACTTCTTAAACCTGACAGGGCACACCTGTGAAGTGAAGACCATTTCAGGTGACTACCTCTAGAAGCTCATCAAGAGAATGCCAAGAGTGTGCAAAGCAGTAATCAATAGCAAAAGGTGGCTACTCTGAAGAACCTAGAATATAAGACGTATTTTCAGTTGTTTCACACTTTTTTGTTAAGTCTATAATTCCACATGTGTTCATAGTTTTGATGCCTTCAGTGTGAATCTACAATTTTTATAGTCATGAAAATACAGAAAACTGTTGGAATGAGGTGTGTGTTCGTGTGTTCGTGTGTGTGTGTGTGTTCGTGTGTGTGTGTGTTCGTGTGTGTGTGTGTTCGCGTGTGTGTGTGTTCGCGTGTGTGTTCGCGTGTGTGTTCGCGTGTTCTTTAGTATGGATAATCTGATAGATATATATGATGTGATTATCTGTCCAAACTGCATGTGGAGTATTTGTTCCATACATAGCGATGTGTGTCATTAATTCAGTATTGTGTCTTTGAACATATCATGCTATGAGTTCCTTGATGGACCTGTGTGCTGGAAAGGAAACCTGTTGACTGGAACCAAACTGTCCCCTAATACTGGACCTCCAATCCAAAGGCCCCAAAAATATACACATGTATTCGTTTGACTGAAGTGCTTTGTTTTTAGGGGGGGAAAAGCCACCACCAGACTCTCTGGTTGCAGGTTCTATCTCCCCCAGTACAAAAAAAATCTCTTGGAAGTCAGGAAGCCGCCAAGTACATTAAATGGTTGGCTGGTTCCACCAAAGTGTATCTAATGTCTATGGCCTTCTTAAGGGATTGGGATCAAGCAAAATAAGTAGTCCTTTGGATGCACAGATTTGTGTTTGTCTGTTTTCAAACCTTTCCTCGTTAAAGGGGTTGTCTAGCTACAAGGATTGCTTTTTTATGTTAAAGATCTTGCAAAAACAAGTCATTTTGCAATACATGTCCATTATCAGTGTGCTACCTATCCTGAAGTATCTCCTCTTGAATGGGCTGCATCAGCTCCTCAGGTCGCTATAGCTACAGACCTGTTCACTCTCTCATGATAAGCTGCCAGCACTGGTTGCTATAGCTACAGCCCTGGCTTCTGCTGCAGCCTAGCAGAAGCCAGTAAACACGCCCCTGAATTCAAAATGAAACCAAGAAAACAGGACTGAGGTAAGATGAATCGATGTAGTGAGACAACCTCTTTAAGTGTCCATTTCAGTGGGCCCACTGACAAAAAATGAGGCTTTTGGGGTCACTCTTCTCAGGGCAAGCTTTTGAACTGCGTTGGGTATAGTTAGAAATACATAGGACTAGTGATTATATAAGTACTTTTAAGGTTGGTTTTCTTTTTATTAATACTTAATAAAGGTTATGTTTTTGCATTCTGTTCATACTGAGGATTTCTATTATGATAACAGTTGTGGGTGTTTTGTATTGTGGGGAAACAAATTCATACTAGGTGGGGTATTTAACACATATTTGGTTATTTATTTTATTTTTAGGGAGAAGGCCAGTATGGTGATCCCTGAGGAGAGGGAAGGAAGAGATGACACACACTTGGATCTTCAGAGAGATGTTACTGCTTCCTCAGATGCCACCGATACCCGCAAAGCTGGTAGGTAGTGTGAAATTCCATCATTGCTCATAGGAATTGCAAATATATTTGAAACCAATTATTTTCATCATGTAATGTGAATAAGAACTTTTGTTATACAGAAGAAAATTACTGCCTCAATTTCAGCAACAGCACCCAGTTTTAGGCGATCAAACTGGGTGAATGCGTGACAGGAATACAAGCACAAACCACCCCTAAAAGAAGGTGATTTTTATTCTTTAAACCGAACAAACGCATTTCGTGCCATGTGCACTGATCTTTGTGTATAAACATGAAGTGCACATGACACGAAACGCGTTGTTCATTCGGTTTGTTTAAAGAATAAAAATCGCATTCTCTTAGAGGTGGTTTGCACTATTATTCCCATTATCACGCATTTACCCAGTTTGATAGCCTAAAATTGGGTGCTGTTGCTGAAATGGCGGCAGTAATTTTCTTCCGTTTATCAAATCTGCCGGCTCTGATTACTTGTGAGCTTGGACGTGGGATCAGCTGCAACCACCAGGAGGAACAGATTGAGGTTTTTCGAACATACTCAACAGGGGAGTTGTGCCGTCCTATGCACAACCGAGCAGGGTAAGTTGGTAGTAATAGACCTGTTCCCTTATGCTTGTATTTATAACATTTGCTTGTTTTTCATCAATTGTTTACATGTTGTGTATTAATTTCCCTGTATTTTATACACTGCAAAATCTAAATTCCAAAAGTGGTCTACTTGATTTCAGTGCATCTGTCATTCTAGTTGTCTTTGATTTCTAGGAGGCCAGCAACAGAAGAACGTACAGCACAACATCATTGTGGACATGAGGGAAGTCCGCAGCGAGTTACCGTCTCTGATCCACAGACGCGGCATTGACATAGAACCCGTCACTCTAGAAGTGGGAGATTATATTCTGACGCCAGACATATGTGTGGAGAGGAAAAGTGTCAGTGACCTGATTGGTTCATTGAACAATGGCCGTCTCTACACGCAGTGTGTTTCCATGTGCCGATACTACAAACGGCCTATTCTCCTGATAGAATTTGACCCCAACAAGCCATTCTCCCTCACGTCTCGAAGTTCAATCCATCAGGAAATTTCTGTGAATGACATTACCTCGAAAATCACCCTTCTTACACTGCATTTTCCTAGACTTCGTATTCTGTGGTGTCCATCACCTTATGCCACTGCAGAACTGTTTGAGGAGCTGAAGCAGAACAGACCACAGCCTGATACTGCGACCGCCATGGCTATTACTGCCGACTCGGAAACCATCCCAGAATCTGAGAAATATAATCCAGGCCCTCAGGACTTCCTCCTAAAAATGCCAGGGGTCAATGCCAAAAATTGTCGAGCCATAATGAATCATGTAAAGAACATAGCCGAACTGTCAACGCTATCTCTAGAGAGATTGTCTGAGATTCTCGGAAATTCGAATGCAGCAAAACAACTTTATGAATTTATTCACACGTCTTACACAGAGGCAGTTTCCCAAGGGAAAGCAAAACGTTAATGTATTATATATATATTTATAAATTGAAAGAAAATATTTGTGTCTTTTTTTTGTTTTTCATCAACTATTTTTTTTCCTATAAATAAATAAATTTTGGCAAAATTTTTATATAACATAAGGTTTGAAAACTGGCAAATGTAGATGAAAAATTACATGATTTACAATCACTTTAACAGCACAGGTATCCTAATGTCTGCAGCGCACAAAAGATCAGTTTCAGACACAATAGACTGCAGTGCAGAGATACAGGTTGTCTTACTACTGGCCCCAAAGCTTTTCTTAGAACATTCAAAGTAATTGATGTAATTTTGTTAAATTTAATCCAGACATACAGTGGGTTGCAAAAGTATTCATACCCCTTGACCTTTTTAAACAGTACAGCCACAAACTTAAATATATTTTATTGATTTTTTATGTGATAGAGCAACACATAGTACAAGTAAATATGAAGCGTAAAGATATGTGCTTTTCCAAATGTTTGCAAATTAATAAACTGAAAAGTGTAGCGTGCATATGTATTCATTGCTCCTGAATACTTCGTAGAACCATCTTTAGCTGCCATGACAGCTGCAGTCTGTTGGAGGATGTCTCTACCAGCTTTGCACATTTAGAGACTGGAATTTTTCCCAATTCTTCTTTGGGCAAAGCCCTCGCTCAGTCACAGTGGTTCGTGAACATTTGTGAACAGCACTTTGGCCACAGATTCGCAATGGGGTTTTGACTTTTGCCCATTGCAGCACATGACTGTGCTGTGAATTAAACCATTCCACTGTAGCTTTGGCTTTATGTTTAGGGAAGTTGTCCTTCTGGAAGGTGAACCTATGCCTCAGTCTCAAGTCTGTTGTAGCCTCTAACAGTTTTTCTCCCAGGATCCAGTATCATGCTGAGACAAAGCATCCCCACAGCATGATACTGCCACCACCATCCTTCACGGTGGAGATGCTGTGTTTGGGGGTGATGTGACGTGTCTGCTTCCCTCCACACAAAGCGTTTGGCATTTAGGTAAAAAAAAAAAAAAAAAATTGGTCTCATCTAACTAGAGCTCCTTCTTCCACATACTTGCTGTGTTCCCTAAATAGATTTTTGCAAGCTGCAAACAGACCTCTTATGACTTGCTTTCAAAAAGGGCTTTCTTCTTGCTGCTGTTCTATAAAGGCCAGATTTGTGGAGTACACGGCTAATAGTGGTCCTGTGGACAGATTCTCCCATCTGAACTGTGGATCTCTGCGGCTACTCATTGGGCCTCTTGGCTGCTTCTTTAATTGGTGCTCTCCTTGTCTGGACTGTCAGTTTCATTAGACGGCCATGTATTGGTTAGTTAGCAGTTGTGCCATACTCCCATTTATGGGTGATGGTTTGAACAGTGCTCCATGAGATGTTAGGAGTTGGGATATTTTTTTGAAACCTAACCCTGCAATAAACTTTACCACAATTTATGCCTGAGCTGTGTGATGTGTTCCTTGGCTTTCATAATGTTATTTATTCACTAATGTTCTCTAACAAACCTCGGAGGCCTTCACAAAACAACTGGAGTTATACTGAGAATAAATTACATACAGATGTACAATATTTATTAAAAAGGGGACTTCTTAATAAATTGGTCACACTGGATTTTATTTAAGAGTATCAAAGTACAGGGGCTGAATACATATGTACGTCACTTTGTTTCTTAATTTGCAAACGTTTGGAAAACGTGCTACTTTGTGTTGCATGATCACATAAAATATCAATAAAATATATTTACCGTTATGGCTGGAGCGTTTAAAAATGGGGAAAGGTTCAAGGGGTATAAATACTTTCAACCCTCTGTACCTTGGTCTTTAAGAAACATGAGGAAGTCCCAACAAGTGTTGGAAGTGGCCATCATTTGTGTTCATGCAAAAGTGAAGAGGGTCAGGTGTTCACTGCTCTCATAGTGTGACATACATGCAGGTTGGCATAATACAAACGTTAACTTGTTCATATCAGACGGTAACACACACAGACATATTACATGGGGATGCCACAGTGCACCACTATCAGAAGCAGGATCACCTGGCATTCACCTAATAGTGTGAATGCTAATGGTGGACACTTTCAAAACTTACTAGGATTTCGTCATGTTTTTTCTCCACGATGAGCGGAGAAAAGTCCTCCCCCTTCACATTCACAAGCATAGATTCCGTCCGAAAACCAGACGGAAGATTGTGCTTGTAGAATGTTTTCTACAAGCAGTTGCTCATTATCAGCACAAAGAGGGTCAAACTGAAAGGAGACACCAGCGTGAATAGATAACACAGGATCCACCAGTCACAAGAGAAGATGGTCACAGTTCACCCTTTCACCTTCCTGCACAGTGACTTCTTCCCAGTTCACAGAGCATGACTAGAAAACTCTCCTATAGAAGTGAATGGGACTGAGTCAGTCTTAAGTCTCCTATGTGCATGAAGGTACTGTAAAGCATCTCTCTGACTGCTGTTAAAGCAGTGCAAACAAGGCCAAAAATTCCTAAAAAAATGTGTTTAACATAAAAATGAGACTTAAACAATGACTCATTTTTTGATGACACATTCCCTTTAAGATAGGTGCAGATTAAATTTTTGGCACCTGCACCTATCAGTCACTTATGACCTATCCTATTGATATGCCATAAATGTATGAGATGAAAAAACACATCTCTCAAGGTATAAAAGCCTGAAGGTGTACTGCCTGTTTATATTTACATGTAGTAAATTACCATTTAGCAGTCTGTACTTGAGATATAGCCCTCGCTGTAGCTGGTCCCTTTGATGAACACAAATAAAGGGGCATATTTTTGTGGTAAAACCTCACTTAAGCCAGCACCACACTGTAAATTGGTATAGCAACCTCTGCTTGTATTATGTTTCAAGGGTGATCCTATATTAAAAAATATTCTTAGTATCTCACTAAATATTGAGGACCATCAGATAACAGATAATTCAATGAGCAGCTACAATACTATAACTCACTATAAACAAATGAGGGAATCCAGGTGACTGTAAGAAGTGATTTGTCCATTGTTGTGTATGTGGTTATCATATGTTCAGTAGAATTTCTCTTGCGTGCCACTAGCAGAAATGCTCTGGATTATCATAAATTGAATTGTAACAGCAATTTACTTTGCTGGGAGAAAGGGTAGGACAAATATTTGCAAACCAAATATTGATTGCTTTCATGAACAATCCATACTGTTTAACGATTCATTTTTGATAATTTTCTGCCAATGCACTGGCCAATTATCGCTATCACAAGGAAAGAGTTGTAGTAATATCTGAGACGTGTAAACAGGCTTTAAGGCCTCAACGACCACCAACCATCAAAAGACAGCGAGTTTCTGATGGCAAAAGACATCGATGCAGACATAAGGGTTTTGCAGCTCCACAACTGCACTAGGAATGGAGCGGTCATTAACAGCTCAGTTCCTCCAGCAGTATCTGTGAATGGCAGGAAGCCTGTGATCCCTGACGTTTAACCCATTGATTGATGCAGTCCATGGCCACTGCATAATTAATGGTATTCCCCTGCTTCATTAGGTTACCAGGAGCCCCAATGCCCGATGAAGCTTGGGGAATATCTCTGTCCAGTCAGCCCTGGAGACATAGAGTAGCCCCAGGGCTGTCTATATAGCAAGACTGTGTCATACGGACATAAAATGTAATGTATTAGCATACATATTACAGATAATACATTACTAAGTGTCAAATAGTTATCCCTACACATATTGGATATCCACGCGACCGTAATAACCTGTAAATTTAATCTAACGGGTTATTTATTGTAAAGGTGAATGGTGTAAATTTTAGAAAAAATTGTTTTACGCTGCAAATTTTTTTTATGTAAACTTAAATTATGCCCCCAAAAATACTTCTCCCACATAAAACAAGTCATTGTACAACTGCGTCACTGAAAAAATGAAAAAGTTACGAAGTAAAAGTTGCCCAGCAAAGTAAAACCTAAAAATTTTAACTGGTCATTAAGGCCTTTTGAGGCCTGGGGCTTAAGGGGTTAAAGGTCCAAGTCTTACATAATTGCTTGGAATCTTGTCCTGAAACCAAGCGTCACATTAAATCAATGTATTTCTTATTTTTTCCTGATGCTAATAACATCCTTTCTGGTTTCTGTTATGCAGCACCGTGTACACCATAATGTGTAACGGCAAAAAATGTATTCTTATGTAAATTATATGAAATGTGTGAACATCCGTATATTTCATAAGCTAAAAGACAGGCATGTAATGGATAAGTTGCTTTTTTTTCTCTTAATTTTTTTATATTGGGATATTTGCTCATATTGGCCTTACAGAAAGAGTTTTTGAAAATTATTGAATTATATCTTGTACTGATATATATTTTCGTAAATGTCAGTTTTCGTATAACGGTGATTTATATATGGTGCTCTATTTATAAAGATGCTGGAAATTTTACACAATTTTCTGTGTGTTTTGTTCATGTATTTGACTTTGGGAATGCCAATGCAGGAATACTTCCCTTTCAGATTTTATGTCTTGATTACTTATGCTCCATATTGAGGACTATGGAAAAACAGTGGAGCTTTAGGGCTGTGGAGTCAGTAAACCACACTCTGCCTCCCAATTCTTTCAAAAATGTCTCAGGTAAAGTAATTACTAATACAGTATCATAAAAGTGAGTACATCCCTTCACATTTTTGTAAATATTGTATTATATCCTTTCACTGGACAACACTGATGATATGACACTTTGATACAATGTAAAGTAGTTTGTGTGCAGCTTCTATAACAATGTAAATGTGTGCCCTCAAAGTACGCAAACACATAGTCATCAATGTCTAAACCACTGGCAACAAAGGTGTACATTCCTAAGTTAAAATTGACAAATTGTGCCCAAATTGCCATTTTATCTCCATGGTGTTATGTGATTCTCTAGTGTTATAAGGTCTCAAGTGTGAATTGGAAACAGGGGTGTTAAATTTGGTGTTATTACTCTTTCTCTCCCATACGGGAAGTTTATGGCAAATAATTGTCTGAGGCTCTAAAAAAAGAATTGTTGCTTTACATAAAGATAATTGCCAACACCCTGAAACTGAGCTGCAGCACGGTTGCCAAGGTCATACTGCAGATTAACAAGACAGTTTCCACTCAGAACAGGCCTCGCCCTGGTCGACCAAAGAAGTTGAGAACATGTGCTCAATGTCCTATATCCACATATTGTCTTTTCAAAATAGACATATGAGTGCTGTCAACATTGCTGCAGAGGGTAAATGGGTTTATGGGTCAGTCTTAGTGCTCGGGCCATACACCACATACTGCATCAAATTGGTCTGTATGGCTCACGCCCTAGAAGGAAGCCTTTTCTAAAGATGATGCACAAGAAAGCCCATAAACAGCTAAAGACAAGCAGACTAAGGACATGGATTACTGGGACACCAAAATAAATTTATTTGGTTCAGATGGTGTCAAGTATGTGTGGCAGCAACCAGGTGAGGAGTACAAAGACAAATGTGTCTTGTCTACAGTCCCAAACACACCTCCAAGATGACCACTGTCTTGCTAAAGAAAATAAAGTTGCTCGACTGGCCAAGCATGTCTCTAAACCTAAACGCTATTGAGTGTCTGTGGGGCATCCTTAAACACCACAGGAGTTGACCATGACACATCAGGCCCCTTTGAACCATCATTACAGGCGGGTGATGTTATAACTGTCTTGAGAATGCGGCTGTTTTGCATGTTTCATCATGAAAAAAATGTTCCTATGATGGTTTTTTATACTTCTGTACCTGAATGGGTTTTATCCTTGGTAACTGTACCCTCCGTGTGATCTGGCCCTGATGAATCCAGATATCATTGGAGGAAACGCGTTGGGTATGTATTGGAGGGTGGGAATATGGACTATTGATGAGGGAAGCCACATTTGAATACTATTTTGGGTACGTATAAATATTTTAAAATCTGTACATTTACTGCAGGATTGCAGCTTTTATCTGTGCCCTGTTTTTTTTCTTTTTCCCAAGAAAATGGATGGGCTAAGTAGGGGTATAGTGTATTTAGGATAAGGTTCCTGTGGGGGTCGTCCCTGTTGGGACGGGTTCCCCCTTGTCTGGTAGGTTGGGGTTTTAGGATTTGTTTTTTCTGTATGTATTTAGGTTTTGCATTAGGGGTTTGGTAAGTGTAGTATTTATTGCCTTTTAGTGAGTATTATTAAAAGCTATATTTTATTCTAGTATTCTCTACTTTGGTGTTGTTTTTGTGAGCATCCTTAAACAAGATGGAGAAGCGCAAGGTCTCGAAGGGTATGTTCACACGATTAAATAGTGGGCGTAAAGCAGTGCATTATGTGCATGCCACTATACACCTGCAGCTTCAAAAGGACATACTAGCCAGAGCATCCCTCTGCAGCTGTCACTGACATTCATTTTCCCCAGCGCAAAATCGCCGGGAAGAATTGACTTATCAGTTCTTTCCCTGGGCACGTATTGTGGGGGAAAAGAACAGGTAATCACAGCTCTCAGTGAGAGCTATTAA
>JAODAL010040729.1:0-36614 GCA_025379985.1 Phyllomedusa bahiana
ACTGGTGGGCGGGGGTTAAAAAAAAAAACATACGGGGATTGCGGTATTTTCTTCACCCTGCCTTCCAAAAAATGGATTTAAAAGCGATCAAAAAGCCTTGTCCCCCCAAAAATGATACTAATAAAAACGTCAACTCATCCCGCAAAAAAAGAAGTCCCTACACCGCTCCAAACACTGAAAATTTTTTAAAAAGTTATGGCTCTTAGACTATGGCGATGCAAAAATGTATTTTCCTGGTTGAATAAAAGTGTTTTTATTGTATAAAAGCAGTAAAACATAAAAAAATTATACAAATTGGACATTGCTGTAATCATATTGATCTGCTGAGTAAAGCTAGCAAGTCATATATACCGAACAGTGACCGCTATAAAAAATAAAAAAACACTACCAAGATTGCTGTATTTTGTTCACAACGTCTTACAAAAACCTTAATAAAAAGTGAACATAGTGTCATATGCACCCCATGATGCTACCAATAAAAACATCAGCTCATCCCGCACAAAAAAAGCCCATAATCAGCTCCTTACACAGAAAAATAAAGTTATGGCTGTCAGAGTAGGACAACATAAAAACGCAATTTTTATAGACTTATTTCTACTGTGTAAAAGTAATAAAACAGAAAAAACTACCGTATATACTCGAGTATAAGCCGACCCGAGTATAAGCCGAGGTACCTACTTTTGCCACAAAAAACGGGAAAGCTTATTGACTCGAGTATAAGCCTAGGGTGGAAAATGCAGCGGCTACTGGTAAATATCAAAATAAAAATCGATACCAATAAAATTACAGAGGCAGTTTAATGTCCCCCATAGGCAGATATATGTCCCCCACAGGCAGTTATAGGCAGGTATATGTCCCCCACAGGCAGTTATAGGCAGGTATATGCCCCCACAGACAGTTATAGGCAGGTATATGCCCCCACAGACACAGTTATAGGCAGGTATATGTCCCCCAATGGCAGTTATAGGCAGGTTTATGTCCCCCATAGGCAGTTATATGTCCTTATAGGCAGGTAATAGGCAGGTTATAGGCAGGCATATGTTCTAATAGGTAGGGTATAGGCAGGTATAGGCTGGGTATAGGCTAGAAAACGTAATAAAGCTGTGCACATCTAAAATATACTCAGAAAAACGCAAGCATAGGTGCACACTGAAAGGCAATAGCATACATCCAATACAAATGACAGTGGCACACTAAACCAGTGCAGGATAATCCAATTGCTAGTCCCTACCATTCCCTGAAGTTGCAGTCTGGATTGACGCCTAGTGAGGTAACATGTTTGTGTAGGGACTCACCTGCTCTGGGATCCCCTTGGACGTTTTGGGAGGTGATCTTAATACAATCTTTGATCAAACTGTAAACTAAGAGTCCAAGTTTTTCATATTTTCCTTAGCCCGTAATGCAATTCCAATTTTTTCTATATACCTTGAGGTTTTACTTAGTCTTTAGTGTGCAAATGTCATTTGTATTAGATGTATGCTATTTTCCTTTCAGTGTGCACCTCTGCTTGCGTTTCTCCGAGTATATTTTAGATGTGCACAGCTTATTACGTTTTGTAGTTCATTTGAGATTGGCAATCTCATTGGCTTGCGCACTCAGCTGCCTCTTTTAAACCAGTGCAGGATAATCCAATTGCTAGTTCCTACCATTCCCTGAAGTTGCAGTCTGGATTTACGCCTAGTGAGGTAATATGTTTAGTGTAGGACTCACCTGCTCTGGGATCCCCTTGACGTTTTGGGAGGGGAGCTTAATACAATCTTTGATCAAATACTGTAAAAATAAAGTCCCAAGTTTTTCATATTTTCCTTAGCAGTAATGCATTTCCAATATTTCTATATACCTTGAGGTTTTACTTAGTCTTTAGTGTGCCACTGTCATTTGTATTGGGTATAGGCTAGGTATAGGCTGGGTATAGGTAGGGTATAGGCTGGGTATATGCAGGTATATGGTATAGGCAGGTATAGGCAGGTATAGGCTAGGTATAGGCAGGTAATAGACAGGTATAGGCAGGTATAGGCAGGTATAGGCTAGTAATAGGCAGGTATAGGCTGGTATAGGCTGGTAATAGGCAGGTATAGGCTAAGTATAGGCAGTGTTCGGGAGTATTTAAAATACAAGTAATTAAAATAGTATTTAAAATACTGGTCAGGTATTTGTATTTTGTACTCTAAATACTTTTTTTATTCAGTATTTTGTATTTGTAATTAAAATACTTTTAGGGGAAATATTTTAAGTATTTTAATTTCTTTCTAAATTCAAAACAAATGTTTTTAATTTGGGGAAAAAACCCCCCTCACCCCACACTTTAAAAAAAAAAAAAAAAAAAACACGCCCCCTTTTTTCCCCGGGGAATCAACTTTTTTTCCTTTTTTTTCCAGGGGTTCCTTTTTTTTTTTGCCGGGGTGCGATGAGGGGGAAAAAATTTTCCAGCGCATTCCCCGGGGGTTTTCCCCGGCCCTTTTTATGAAGCGTGTTTTATTTTAGTTTTTAATCCAACCCATGCTTAAAACCAATTTTTAATTTTCCGTTTAAACCCGGGTATAAACCCACCCGGGAATTTAAACCGAGGCCCCCAATTTTACAAAAAAAAACTGGGAAAAAAATAATTTTTCTTTGAGATAAGCCGGGGGGGGGAAATTCCACCATTTTCAATCAAAAGTTGGGGCCCGGGGCAATTTCAGCTTATAAAATTTAAAGTGCCTATTTTTAAAACAGTTAAAACCCCCTTTAGTCCCCCCCCAAATTAACCCCCCGTGTGCCTCAAATAAGGTTTTTCGATATGTGAGAGACATGGAGGTAAAAAATTAAAGGTTTCCCTTTTTTTAAAACCCCCCTTGGGTCTCAAATATTGGTTTACCCTTTATTGTGGGCACACAGGGGTTTTAAAATTTAGGGAAAATGATTTTGGTTAAATGCTTTTTAAAAAGTGAAGAATGGGGTTACTTTAAAACCCAAATTAATTTTCCCCCAAATTCCCGACATTAATAGGGGATAGTAACTAAAGGAAGGGTACCGTATGTTTCCTTTACTGTAGCAACCCCCTCCTCCTTGGGGACAAAACATCTTCTTTTAAAGGGGTTTGGGCACAAAAGAATTCCTGGGCCCCTGACATTTAAGGGGAGAAGCTAATCCTAGTGGGCTAAAGGACCTTGATTTCCCTTTTTTGTTTTTAAATTTTTTTTTTTGGTTTTTCATTTTTCCCAAATATTGTTTAAATTTTGGGAAAAAAAACTTTTGAAGTAATTTTAAATATTTGTAATTTTTAAAAAACTTTTAGTCATTTAAATTTTTTTGGGATTTAAAATACTTTCCCCAAAATATTTTTCCCGAACACCTTGGGGGAGGCTAGGTTTTAGGGTAGGTTTTAGTCCCGTAAAAAAAACCAAACAAACAAACAAACACTTAAACCCGACTCCCCCCCGCCCCTCCGCCCTCCGCTGCCGGCCTCCCCGCCCCTTCCCCCCATCTTCTCGGCACAGGGGGTGATGTCATCTTGGGCCCCGGGCACGGGGCGTGTTGGGCACCCCCCCTGTGCCCAGAAACCCCCCGTGCCCGATTTTTGCCCTGGGGGTCCCCTCCAAAGTCCCCCGGCGGCGCCGGAGCGCCCCCCTCTCTTTCCCGCCGTTTTGGGATTTTTTCCCCCCCCTATGCGCTCCCGGGGGATTTGCAAAATGGGGAAAAAGGAAAAGATGCCGACATCGGGGCCACGGGCATGCCCGTCGCCCGTTAGGGTGTTAAATCGGCTTCTGCTTTTTATGCCTCCCAGAACCCCCTTAAAAGTCCTCCTGCCCCCACTTCCCCCCCTTTCCCCGTCCTGGACCCTTGGGGTCATAACTTTACAATGAAACCTTTTCCCCAACCACCCTGGAAAGGGGGCACCCCTCACAAAAACCGGCCAAACCCCCCAAATTTAGACGCCCTCAAACCCCTTTGGAAAACGCCTCCGACTGCCATCTTTCAGGGGCTGTTCCGGGTGCGGACGTTGTGGAGAAAGTCAAAGCTTTCCTGCAAGGGCCTTTTTTTCCCCACTACAAAATTTATGCTCGGGGCCTTCCACAAAATGCCCTTTTTTACTGCGCCAAAAAAAAAATAATTTCATCTCCCCCACTCAACCAAATACACAAACAAACCCAAAACGTTTTGTTTGGGACCCCACTCCCTCCCCCGGCCCCAAAAAACCCCAGGCCCGGCCCCTGACCTCCCGTGCTAAAAACCTGGCCCCTCACTTCAAATTAACAAAATTGACAGCATCCCCCGGGCCCAAAACAAAATCACAATCCCCCAAAAATTTAACCCCAAACCTGTTCCTCCCCGGGACGTCCTCCTTTAACTGGGTCTCAGCTCTTGGACCCCGAAATCAAAAAAGAAGAAATTTTCCCAGGTTTTTTCCCTGGGCTGCTCCCCCCCACCACTTGCCCCGGAAGGGGAAACCCAATTTCCCTCTCACCCTTTTCCCGTCCAATTTTTCCAGTGTCCTTTTCTCACCTCCACTACACAATTTTGTAACCCCTCTCTCCTCCACTGGGAAATTCCCATCTTCCTTTAAAAAAAAGCCATTTAAAATCCCTTACTTAAAAAGCCCTCTCTGGAACCCCCCCTGCTTTCGCCCCAAATACCGACCCGTCCTAAACCCGCCCCTTTAAACTCCAAAAAACCCCGGAAAGGTTGGGGCCTTTCTCTCGCCTGATCCCCCTAACTCCCCTTTCTAACTCTCTTTTAAACCCTCGGAATTTCCCGGTTTTTCCCCACCCTGCACTTTCCCCGGAAACCGCCCCTTTTTTTAAAGTTTCAAATGAATTTTCCCGACAGCAAAATCTCGGGTTTAAAAAAATATTGCTGCTTCTTCTGAAACTTCTGCAGGTTTAAAACTGTGGGTTTACCACCCTCTCCTCAGGGAAAGCTCCGCCCCCATCGGGATCCGGGGCACCGCTTTCGGTTTTGCTCTTTCCCACCTCTCTGACCGCTCCTTTAGTGTCCATTTTCCGGGTTTTACCCCCCTTCCCCCCTCCCCCCCTCTTTTTTTTCTGGTCGGGGTTTCCCCAGGGATCCGTTTTTGGTCCTCTCCTCTTTTTTACTCTTCCCCAGCCCCCCTTTGGGCAAACCCATCAGCAGGGTTTGGGTTTCCCGTTCCATTTTCTACGCTGTGAAAACTCAACCCATACACTTCCCCCCCAGACATCACTCCTGCCCTGGGTACAAAACCCATTGACGCTGTCCCCCCGTCTCTGAACATCAATTTCCTTTCTCTTATTTTCCCCAAATAAACCTCACTAAAAATTAAATTTCTTGGGCATCCCACATTACTAACCCCAACCCCACCCTGCTTTTTTCTCTCTCAGTTTTGGGGGGGACCCAACCCTAATTTTCCCAGGGGAGCAGGGCCCCCTGTCTGGGGGGGGTTTTACTAGACCCCTGATCGACCTTTTACCCCATATATCAAAAACCCCTTTTCCCCCTTTGTCACCTGCCCCCTCAAGAACATCCCCCCAGAATCCGTCCATTTCTCTCTTTTGGGAAAAAACCAAACTCTCATTGTTGGTTTATTCATTTTCGTCTTGACTACTGTAAAATCCCCAAAATTTTTGGGCTTTTTCCACCTGGGAAACTCCCCCCCTCCCCCAATTGTCCTTAAAAGCGCGCCCGGCTTGGGCTTTCTTACACCGTTTTTACTGATGTGGTTACCCGTGTCACTCTGCACTTGGGGGGGCCCATTCATTTAAAAATTTTCAACCTTAAAAATCATCACTTCACAAAAATTTAAGGGGGGCCCCCTTTCCCCAGTGCTTTTTTTCCCAACCCCCCAGTTTTCCCCCTCCCCCCTCCCCTTTATCTCTGTCTAACCCCCCCCCCTTACCCCGGCCTTTCCCTTTCGGCCGCCCCTTCTGGCCCCCCCCTTACTGGGAATTTTTAAAATTTTTAAAAACCACCTCACTTTTCCCCCCTTTTGAAACCTTCCCACTTTCCCCCCCTTTCCAAAAGAAATTTTTTGGGCCACCGTATTTATTGGCACCCAAAGGGGTTTTTCCCCTTGGAAAAATCTGGGGGCCCCCTTCCCATGGTTTTTTAAAACAAAGGGAAAAACAAACCTTCCACCCAACCCCCCCCACATTTTTTTAAAGTTTGGTGGTTTTTTGAAAACCCCCTTCTTGGACAAACCCCATTTTAAGATTTTTTCCTTAAATTTTTTCCCCAACCCCCCCCCACAAATTTTTTGGGCCCCGATTGGGCAACCCTTCCTTTTTTCAAATTAATGAGAGAAGGGGGAACCAAAAACCCCACCAAAACCAAAATTATTTTTTTATATTAAATAAAGAAATTTTAAAATTGGATTTTTTTGGGAAAAGAAGGGATTCCCAATTCCACATTTTAAAATTTTTATATACTTTCCCCATATTTATTTTTAACCCGGCTTTTCCCCTTGTTTAAAACCCAAACACTTGTCCCCCCCTTTGGGGTTTTACCCATAAAACCTAATAATTGTAAGCTCTTGCGGGGAGGGCCCTCACACCTTGTTCCCCATTTGGGCAGAAATTTTTTATAATGTAATGTAGTTTGTTGTGCTATTCCCTCTTAATTTGGGAAAGTGCTTTTCGGGAAAAATGGGTTTGGCGCTATATAAATAAAGATTATTTTATTTTATTTTTATTATTAAGTGTCCCCCGCGGGGGCACGGGCCCAAATTTCAGCGCCCCCATTTCCGACAGTGGGCTTTGGGGTTTAAACCGAGGGTGGGGTTTTTTTAGCTCATTTCTTTCCCAACTTTAAGGAAAAGGCTTAAAAAAATTTTGCGGGTTTTTTTTTTCCAGATTCCTTGTAAATATGAAACTTTTAAGCTAAAATTGCAGATTTTTTGGAAAAAAAAAAATTTTTTTAAAATTTTCACGCCCAATGCCCGAAAAAAAATTTTGGGGAAACAAATGGTTGGGGGGTTTATATACTCACGGGGCCCCTTTAATTAAATTTCCCTTTAAGGGGGTGTAGTTTCCAATTGGGTTATTTTTTGGGGGGTTTTAATAAAATTTTTGGGGCAACCCTTTGGGGGGTTTCCCCAAACCGGGAAAAGGCCCCCCTAAATAAATTTTGTATAGAAAAAGAAAACCCGAAATCCATAGGTGCTCCTCCTATTCTGAGGCTTGTTTTTGGGGGCCAAATAGTGCAAATGGGCCCAAAAAGGGAAATCTCCCAAAAGTGGCAGACTTGGGGGATTGAAAATTTTGTTGCACTTAAACCCAGTTACATTTACCATATTCCAGTGAAAAATTGGGTAAATATTTAAAATCTGGGAAAAATGGGGAAACTTTGGGAAAATTCCCCCCACTTTTTTTAATTTCTGGAAATACCTAAAGGGGTTTAAAAAACTTTCCCAAACCCCCGTTTTTAAAAATTTAAGGGGGGAGTTTCGTAGTGGGGTCCCTTTTGGGGGAAACTAAGATGCAGCCTCCCCAAAATCACTAAATGCAAAACAATGCCCAAAATTAGCAGTGCAAAACGTTATAGTCCCAGCCCTTAGGAAATACCCCGCTTAAAACTCCCCTTTTTAACAAAAAACGTACAATAGGCGGGATGGACAAAAAAAATTTTTAATTCAAATTTTTTTTAAGTTTGGGGCATAAAAGCAAAAGTTTTATGAAAGAACACCTTAGGGAAAGAAAAAACATAGGGAAAACGTGGGGAGTACTTAGCTTTTATAGCTTCTCCTTTTAGGGGGTTTTTTTGATAGTCCCAAAGTAGACAAATAGGGGAACCCATCGGGCTGGGTTGAGCCCATTGCCGCCATTCAAAAACCGAAAGTTTCGGGAAAGGGAAGCCTTCCTTTCTCAAACCTGCGGGTTTTAAAGGAAAGTCAAACCTCTTTATTCACGACCATGATTACACGGGGTGTATGGTCATGTTATCTAAACTAAAAACCCAAATACTAACATCACTGTTAAAAAAATAAAAAATATTTCCCAACTTTTGAAGGGCAAAGAAAAAGTTTTAGGGGCATATTTTAAAATAGTGCATAAGGGTTTTAAATAGCAACGTAAATCAAAAACTTTTTTAACCCCTTTTGGTTTTTCCAAAATTTTTTATCCCTTAGTTCAATCCAATACCCTTCCCCCTGTAGTAAACCTAGTTTTTTAAATTTTTCATATAATTTGAATTTTCACTTTTTTCAAATACAACACCCCCGTAAATTTTACAGATTTATTTGGTATTCATTGAACATTTTTGGTACAATTGTTTCACATCCAAAATTTTTTTGGGGTAAAGTCTGAGCTATTTTTTTGTTTTTTAAAAATTTTTAATAGCACTTTTATGTTCCCCTTTTCCCGATTTCCCCACTGGGGCGGCTGGCCTGTTCCCATATACCATTTGTACATGGCATTTTAACATGGGGATTACGTTGTTTCTATTTCAACTTTAAATATCCTTTTAATTTGGGGATATTTATAAACCCTGATGTGGATGTTTAATTGTTGAACCCTTTTTTTAATAGCGGAACAGTTGTTGCACATAACAAGGAGTTCCCCTTACGTTTAGTCCGGGTTTTTTGTCTGGAAATCGTGTTTGGGCGCAAATCAAGTGTAAAAAGGGTGTTTTCCTATTGTTTTAAACTCCCGTTTAAAAATAAAGAAACGTTTGGTTTTTTCCCCCAAACAGAAAAGGGGGCCAAAAAAAAAAAAAAAAAATTTTGGGGTTTTTTTTCCCCCCGGGGAAAAAAATTGAAAAAAAAAAACAAAGGTGCCCAATTATGATTTAAAGGATTTTTTTTGTGTTAGAATGCTTATAAACTTTTAAATAAATTAAAACTAGGCTGTTTTTTTTGTTTTCTTTCCCTTTAAGAAACTCTTCTCTATTTTTTTGCTCTGATTCCCAAACCTTTTCTGTACCCCAATTTTTTTTTTCATGATAAACCCCTTTTCACGGAAATTTTTTAACCAATTCCCCGCTTTTTTTAAAAAATACTAAAAATATCTGAACAAATGCGACATGCCCCTTTTTCATTTGGGTTTTGGTAAGCCCTAAAAAATTGAAGGGGGTTTTGGGAAAAATTGATCAAAGGAGAATGTTTTTTGGGGTTTCGGGTTTAGGGAATAAAAGCGTTGTTTGGGAATGGGTTTTCACTCGAGTCCCAATAATTTTAACATACAAATATTTATTTCAGTCTTCTGAATAAATTTTAAAATTTAATTTAATGGATGTCGAGAATTTTTTTTTGGAAAATACCCCAAAAAACCTTTAGGGTTGGGTTTTTCATTTCCCCCTCCCCCAATTTAATTGGGCGTCAAGACATAAAAAGTGCCACCAAATTTTATATTTTTTGGGAAAAATTCCCCATGTATGTACAAAGATCAATTTTAAAAACCCATCATGAAAAAAAATTTGGGGCACCCAGGCGCGAAAAGGCGAGCCCATAGATAAGCCCTTTGGATCTGTAAAAAATATTCATTTCCAAATCGAAAATAGTTTTTTTATGGCACACAAATCTAATAACGTCATCAAAAAGTTATGTTCTATTGGTTAAAGTTACCATCATGCATTAGAGCTTCACTGACTGCCTGTAACGCCCCAAATCATAAGGTACTTTTTGTATAAAGTTGACTTAATATCAAGTGTGCAAAAGAACCGTGACTTATCACTAGTGTTGAGCGATTTTTTAACGACAAAGTTGAAATCCGCAAGGTTTTTATGGTGATCGAAATTTCCAATCAATCGCGTAATAAGGTTACAAACAGTGCATCATCTATTACGATCGGCGCTTTTTCGGCGCTTTCTCTGGTAATTATAGGGCGGCCAGCAAATGAGATTACAAATAGAGCAGTGTGAAGATTGTGAGCGAAAAGACGTCATGACTGGGATTGTAATGGTTCGATATGGCATGGAAAAATCCCATGACCTTCGTTTTTTTTACAAAAACAATGCGTTTCCTGTTTCAAGCCTCATTGACTCTCAGCGTCTCATAGGGATAGGACCTGCTGCATCTGCCCTGGTGGCAAACAGCACAGGCGAAATTAGTCTAAATCTGCACAGAGGAAACCGTCAAACTATTAGCAGTGATTCCTTCCAATTTAGTTAGATTAGGGATTGTGAAACAATTTATTAATTTAGCTAGAGAATTTTAAAGCAGAAAATTCCTTAATAAAACAAAACACGTAAATTCGACGGCGGTAGGAGCGGTGGGTTGGGGTTGGGGGCCGCGGGACGAACACAGACAAGCTCTATCTATAAAGAACACTGGAAAAAGGTTCACCCAAGACTTAGTGTAGGACTTGAGTGGAATAAATCTTATATTATTTAACAGATTTCTATATGAAGATAATTCCTGTAATATGGGCAGCACAGAACTTATAAGGAATAAACATCATTTATCTAGTAACTTCAGGTCTCTTTGATAGATGCAAAAATCCACTTAAAATATCAGTAAACATTTCAATAGGTGTTCAATTTAACCCATTACACCAGTGACTGTTGATATATCCACCCTTGCACATAAATTAACAAACCGCAATCTGTTATCAGCACCAGTTGTTATGGTTGCCAAAAAAACCGTGTATCCGACATAAACATCACAGTAACGAGTAAGTTTGAGCTTTTTGCGCACCCAGCACTGATCAATGACCGCATCATCTACGTAATCTTAAAACAGCATTTCTATATTCACCAACAGTGGAATGAAATGTATAAAAAAATACCGTTAACAAAACAGAAACAGTTAAGTGTATTTTGACTTTTTTCCACCCAGCACTGTGTCATTACGCAGCATCTACGTAAATCTTAAAACACAATACAATATACACCACAGGTCAATTGAAAGTGCAAAAAAAACCGTTTTATTATATCAAAACATAACAGTTACGTGTTTTTGACTTTGCCGCACCCAGCCCTGTTCATGTGCCGCAGCATCTACGTAAATCTTAAAAACAGCCAATTCTATATCACCCACAGGTAGACTTGAAAAGGTGCAAAAAATACAGTTTATAATACCAAAACAAAAAAGATACTTGTTTTTTGACTTTTGCCAGTCCAATTTGTTGATAGACCCTTTGCCTTGCAGTTTAAATTTGAATCCAGCAATTTTGTTTTGATTAGAGGGATTTGAGAAACTGTGATTTGCCCGTCTTTTAATAAGAGACTTTCCAAAACTAAATCCATACATTCTCAATTTTTTATATTTTCTGAACATGGAGCGTAAATGCAGGTGGTAAGCGAGCCAAAGAGGGGGGGTATGCACATGGAGGTAGAGGTACGAGAAGAAGGTGCTCCTTCCAGTTCTGGCGACCACACGCATGCCAGCGTATCGACAGTTGCAGACCGTCAGGGCCTGTCAAATCGCTGGGTCAGGGCCCAGTGAATCCTAAGTAACAACACGACATCGTCGCCAAAACTGTCCCCTTCAATGGTAATGCAACCTGCATCTTAGCATCCTTACCCATCCTCGCCTCCTAGTCACGGTACCGGCCACAATGTCCGTCATCAGCATCATCACAGCACTGACCAACATGAAGCAGCCCAAATGTCCAACTCGTGTACCCCACCACAGTGGATAATCCAGATTTCGGAAGACCTCTTTGATGACAAAATGCGGTTGGGGTCAGAAGTCCTGTTTAAAAGATCAAGAGGCCAAAAAGGATGATTTACTCAGCTCTTGCCGCCCCAGTTACAGAATGCCATCAGAGGAGGAGAAGGAAAGCCGTGATTCAATCGGCCAAATCCCGGCGGTCGGCAACGACCTTGCAGGCCCGTGCATTTACCCCGCAGCGTCTAGGATGCAGAAAGTCAGGAAGACAAGTCACCTGGTTTTTGAATGACGATGACGACATTGCGGATCCATCCTGGTCTTATTCGCAGAATTTGCTTGCGAGCGCTTCATCAGTGGAACGAGAGGAAGACGATGTGGGTATTGTCAATAACCGGTCCCAGCCACAAAAATGGGAAGAGGGCGGTCCGCGAGAATTCCGCTGTATATGATTCCGCCAGCCACGGTCAGCGCAAACAGCCCCGCCCTCGCTTAACGCCGTCAAAAAGGTTCCAGGAACCTCTCAAGCCTGGGCCTTCATTGAGCATGCCTCTGAATCTCACCCAGCGATGGTCTATCCACCTTGCCGTACACGCATAAGTAGAGCAAAGAACTTATGGTTAACCACCACCAACATGTCTAGTCCACAAGCAGCTAATTCAAGACTGAAATGAGGAACATGCTGCCAAAAAAGGCCAGACCGACGCCCGTTGCCTCCAACCCCTGTCACACAAAATCCCTCTGTCTCCCCTGCCTCCTCCTACCGCCACCACCAAGCATTCCCACTGCCCATGTCCTCCTCAGATTCATGATCAAGGGTATCAGCCCTCCGCTTTCACCACCACAATCGCCCCGTGTACCATGCACGAGCACCCACCAAAGACCCATCCTACTCCTTCTCCTTCCGCCATTTTGACGTACCTGCACGCCGTACAGCGCCAGTCTAGCAGCCATGCCTCTGTCTTACCAGGTTTGGGAGCAGAAGAAACACTTTTAACCCCAAACCATATCCCCAAAGCCAAAAGCCTGAATGTCCGGCATTGCCAGGCATTTTGCCTAGGAAATGTTGCTTTTCCGTCTGGTGGACACAGATGGGTTTTCCGCCACGTCGATAGTCCCTCTCCTTCGCTTGCCCCCCAAGCCGATATGCGAGCAGGGCTTTTCTTTTGCCAGAAAAGCCGTCCCTGCCCTGCCAGCCACGTGTCAATCTAAAATTTCAAGCGCGTTGTCTGCATCTTAGTCCGCAAATCCATCTCACCACCGACACAGGAACAGTAAGCACCTCGGCCAAGGCAGCTTACATCTCTTGAACAGCTCACAGGGTGAGCTGGGTGGAAGACTCTGAGGGTGAACGGTGAGCTCTCATGCTCGGCGCACCTCTTCAAAACCGCAGGGATGGTGCAGGGCGTCTTTCCCCCAAGGTCCTCTGGAGGCATCACGTGCCCAGAACACCAGGCCGTGTTGAAAATTAATCTGCCTTGGAGACAGTCCACACACAGTTCAGTGAGCTGTGGACGCTTCTAAGCAACGAACCGAGCCTGGCTATGGTGACAGAGACCTTGTGCCGGCAAAGGTGCAGTGGATAACAAGGGGCGAAATCTGCTGGCCCGCCCTTTAGATCGTAGTGCTGTGAGCACAACCCTAGCCTGACAAATTATCCATAGATCCTTGTCGTCCATGAAATTTTCGAAATAGCTACCCGGCGTCTTGGACTTGCCTGCTGAAGAAGGCTCGAGGTCTGAGTCGCACTTCCGTCTTTCGCCACCCGCTTCGTCCCGCCTGGCTGAGATGCAGCGTCAGCCTCGGCCTCCCCGTCAACCGTCTCATGTTTACTGGCAACACGCTGGAATTCCACCCTCCACATGGTCCATCGATTGTGGCATGCACGCAATGCCATTACGCAGTACAATGACACAATGCCTGACAAGCACGGTACGACCACGGGGTGTTTGAAACCACCGAGAGTGGATGGGCAGGTGAAAGAGCTCTGCAACATTCCATTCCTTCCAGTTTTTGAAGAACCACCAAAATGGACAAGCTGACCAATGCCCTTGTACAGCATGAGCATTGTGGTGATCTTAGTTTCGGAAACGATCGTTGGACACTCTGAAACAACAGGTCCCCCCCCGCCAGCGACGAGGAGGAGACTGACACAGATGCGGACTACAGTAGCCTTTCTCTCCGTCAACATCCACAAGGCCAGACAGTTTCACATATCACATCGGTCTTCATCTAGGCAGTGGTTTCGGGGTCCAGAGCTAGTGCATAGGTGGCGCATCAGCATCTCAGGTGCATCAGCTCAGCAAGTCAGGTCTGTGTTGAAGCTGTGCCGGAGCAGCCCGGAGGAGGAGGAGGAGGAGAGGTGGTAATTCCTAACTACCGATGTACCGACGGTCCCTGCCTATGGAAAAGATGTTGGCGCGAATTTGAGGCGGGAAGAGGAAGATGAAGAAGATCAGAATGCTAGTGCCCGCCTCGACCCAGAGCATGGAAAACAAGGCTCATCTCTCACATGAGTGCTTGGAAGCTCAATTCCTCCAAAATGATCCTCGCATTAAGGCCATCAAAATGAACAACATTACAGGGTGGCCACCCCTCCCTGGATCTGCCGGTTCCAAAACAAAACTCAAGCACTTGTCCTTCCACCCACCCAAATAGAGAGTACAATGCAGGAAATGGAAGACCATGCTGATTGATCAACTGGGACATCTGTTGCTCTGCTCAACGATCCCCCAAATGTCACGGAGGTACAACAACAGCGACTGACAGCATTAGAGTGCCAAGTAGGCGTACGGCAGCAGCAGCAAGGTGGCAGAAGCTATGGGTGACCCTCTGGCAATCTTTGTTTACACACCTCACCGACGCATTGCAAATCATGGCACACAATCCAACACCAGAGATCAGCTTAAGATTCATGGTGCCACTGACTATCAGCGTCCTCAACACCGATTTTTTTGGCATGTGTTCCAGACCCAATAGACCCTTCTGGGTATCCAAAATGGAAGAATGCCCCGAGCTGGCTCGTCCACAGCCATAGAGGTGTTGCCTCGCCCCAGCACAATCGTCATAACTGAGCGGAACCTCAGCACAGCTAGAGGAGTCATTACAGACAAACGCATCCACCCGGCTTTCCACAGATAATGTGGATCGTTTGTGACTTTACATCAAGATGAATCAGCATGATCTCTGATGATGTTGTGTCCCCAATTGGCCGAGGTCACCGATTAGTTTGCCAGTCACATCAACTTCACATTCTTTCAAACGAAATGGTCCTCTTGAAAACTTTTTTTTTAAATATCATTTCTTACTCAGCAATATTTATTCTCTTTTTCCCAACAGTTCATTTTGCGGTTTTGCAGCGAGGAGCTGTAAAAGACAGCAAGGTTTCATGACAACCACCGTATACCATTTACACCACTGTATCACAATAGAAGTTTTCGCATTGTCTATGGTATTAGGTCATGTTGCTGTGGAGATACAGCAATAAATCATGGTCCTTTGGAACTGTAATGGGACTTCTAAGTGCAATTCACCTCACGTATTTTTTTACTAGTGCTGAGAAGTCATATTAATAATAATTTTTGGGTCATGTTGCAGTGAGATACAGCTAAATTATGGTCCTTTGGAACAGAAATTGTCTTCAAATTGCATACCTCCCTCACAATATTTAATAGTGGCTGAGAAAATTCATATTTATAATTTTTTGGGTCAAGTAGCAGTGATAATACAGCAATAAACATGGTCCTTTGTAACAGAAATGTTGTCTTCAAATTGCATTTCTCCCTCACAATTTTTAACAGTGCTTGAGAATTCATTTTATAATAATATTGTTGGGTCATGGCACTTTTGAAATGCGCAATACAACAGGTCCAATTAATAAAAAAATGTTGTTTCTAACAACATTTTATGTTCTTCACGAAATGACCAAATGGGCCTCAAGGTCATGCTTAGAATTTTTTAGGGGGCATTTTGCCTGTGACATGCAGCTATACTAACTACAGGTCCTATTCTAAAAAATGTTGTTTTCAAACGACATTTGTTCTTCAACCAATGGGTACAAAGAGTGGCTCAAGGTGAGGTGGCTGTCAGAAACAGGAATAGATAGGAACCCTGATAATGGACCACATAATGCAAAATGACTGTTATTGCAAGAACTATTAACATAGCTATCAATCCCTGTATTGAGACAACCCCATTTATATACAATGAAAAAAAGAGAAACAACGACATGGGTGTGATTCCATCCTATTTATTAAAAATGATGTTTTTCTTCCTAGATTTAATAGAACTAAAAAACTGCATAACAAAATAAGCTGATTTAAAAAAATTCCCTCTTGAAATGTACAATGGATGTACAGAAAAACTAGACCAAGATGTAGGTTATTCAGAGACATGGAGTATGGAGCACGACAGAGAACAAAGTACAAGAACCATCTTCCTCCAGCACATTGAATTAAAATGAGAAAATAGCATGCCAAGATAAAGGGCACCTAGGTGTAACAGGGAGACGTTTAACCACCAGTATTTCCAATGAAGCTCAATTGGTCCACACTCATACGAGGGCAACGCTAAGCCCCCACCCAGGTATTGACTGTGTACAGAGGAAGGCTGGAGGTTCTCACAGTTCCGCTTCCCACATCGGCTTCAGCACGACAGTTTTCGTAGCAGGCGTCATCAGGGCATTATAACCTGCGTGTTAATAGATGACGGACGCCCAGCCTGGCTTTCAACCGCACCCCACTGTAACTCCCCGGCCCCTGGACATGCTGTGGCCCAGGACAGGTATAGTCCAATGTCCCAGTTCAACCTAACAATGGTGTTGAAAGACTCCTTTTTTCTAATTTTTTGTTCCGGCACTTATTAAATGTGGGGGACAGCAGGTCTTGGGCCATGCTGATAGCCTCAGGACATGTATTAGTCCAATGTCCATGAAACTAAAAATGGAGGTTTAAAGACATCCTTTTTCCGGCCACTTTTTAAATGTGGGGGTCATGCAGGTTTGTGGGGCTCAAGCTGTGGCCCAGACCGGTATAGTCAATGTCCACTGAAACTAAAAGGTGGTTGAAAGACTCCTTTTTGCGGCACTTTTTAAATGTGGTGGTCGATGCAAGGTTTGGGCTCAAGCTTGCGTTCCAGACAGGGATAGTCAATGTCCAGTTTTTCAAGTACATGATGGTTCAAATCATACTGCCTTCAGGCGGCTTGTTTTAAATTGGGGTGATGCAGGTTTTTAAAGGGTCAGCTGTGTACAAGACATGGATAGTAAATGGTCGCTGTGACTTTTTTCTGTGACTTTTTATAACCTAGTTGTTTGCCTAAGATGTCCAACGTATCCATTTGAACTGTTGTGGAATGTTAAATTCGAGCTTCTCCCGCCTTGTTTGGGTGTAATAATGAAAGTGTTGTTGCTTCTTTCCCCTCCCATAACTTTAATTGGTCATCGCTCATAACGATGCTCACTATCGAAAAACCTTATCGCAAGGCGGGGCCGACTATCGATCGATCTCAATAGCAACGCATCCTCAACACTATCATCACACTCCACGGTTTTAATATTTTTTGAGAAATTGGGCTAGTAACAATGTAAGACAAGAAAGTTCTTTATTTAAAATGTTTCTGTAGAAAACCATCTATGTAAACGCCAGGGGATTCTAAAAGAAGCCCCAGCCAGAAACGATGGCGGACCTACATGGTGGCGCCACGTAGGACTTTTTTGTGCACCTTTGGTACAAAATAGAATAATAGGAACCCGAGGATGGGTTCACTTGTTAATAAATTCATTGTGTTTAGATCAATAATGTCTGAAGTAATTGCTTCCTCCAACAATGTATCAATTTCTTGTTTAATTTCAATGGTGTT
This sequence comes from Phyllomedusa bahiana, assembly GCA_025379985.1. NCBI lineage: Eukaryota > Metazoa > Chordata > Amphibia > Anura > Hylidae > Phyllomedusa > Phyllomedusa bahiana. Next base: position 17,360 of record JAODAL010040729.1, read on the forward strand.
AACATAGGTTATTTATCTTCCAGCATCTAATAGAGTTCATTCGCTTTTTTACATAAAAAATTCCAGGTCCAATATAACAGTTTGCCTTGCCCCCCCCCATTATAACGGCTTTATTTATGATAAACTCCTTATTTTGAGACACTAACCTCCTGAAGTGGCTCTTGCCTCAGGAGGGGAAAGGTTATCATGGACTTACGAGCATTCTTTCCATTTTTTTAGTAACTCATTAATGACCAATTGAGAAAAAACTTCCAAATTAGATTTCTGCAACAATGGATCCAAACTGACCTTTTTTTACTTAACGCCTTGATAGTCTTCAACATTCACACTATCTTAATTTCTTTATTATAGATCATCTAAAGCCTAAATAGACCGACACAAATTTGTAGATATCCACGTAGAAATTGAAAAAGAGCATATTTGTTTCACAGGAACAAATTCAGTCCTTTGTTTAGTAATTTTTTGGTAAGTTCATCTGTCAACATATGTGTGGAGATATTTTATGGGCTAACGTTTCTCTTACTACTTCTTCTCTTCTGCTGTTTTGTACGCTCCTTGAATGGCGAAACCCCCGTCCTCCTGTTCTGGTCTAGAGACTGGAGTGTTTTCGTTGGATCGTCTTGTGAACTCAACATCATCTAAAAAAGGTTTGGTCATGTTCGCCCCTACATCTTCGAATTTTCATAAGATCTTTCCTGATGTATTACTTGACATTTCTAGGTTTGGTGACTTGCTCTTAGTGAATTTTCGTTGTTGTTTGACGGTTTACTGAATCTATCTATCAGACGCAATTATAGACTCGTTAATTATATTTTTGTATCTCTTTCATAATTTTTCAAACTTCATTCTTAGTATTAGAGATCGTAGCTTTTCCACTTAGCTGTTTAAATTCATTATGCGTTTTTTTTTCATATTGGTCCGATATCCACAGTCCAATTTATAAATTCAATATCACAAATTTCAATTTACTGTTTTTCAGTATTTTTCATTGCCAGACTGAAGGTGACGAAATAGTTAGGAGCATTAGAATCCAGAAGTATATCGTGTTGATATGGCAAAAGTCCATTTTTCTCTATATTCTTGGTCTTCTTTAAGGTAATATAGTATTGAATATTGCTCCTCAGGCCTCCTAGGTATTCTTAAGGGCTTTCACATACTCAGTTAGAGTCGCGCATGTAATTGTTAAAAAACTGGTTTCTTTTCTTTTGCGCATCAGCTGTTCCAAAATTTTTGTATAATTAGTTACAGGTTCCTTTTCATTTCGGATGTAGGAAAGACCAGCCGCTTCACTTGCTGCAAAATCACATGTCCAATCGGCTTCAGTGTACATGAACAGTTCCGCCCTGTTCACATGAGATTATTGATCTCATCAAAACATGGTGAAAAAATATATCACGTACGTCTAGCAAGAAAAAAACTTAATCCAATAATTGCAAACAATGCCGTATATTAGCAATGCATCACTATATAAGTCCCCAGCCGTTAGGTAGTACCATGCTAGACTTCCCCTATAATCATATCAAAAGAACAACACTATAGGCTGACTGGAAAAAACATTGTAACATTACTTCATTTAACTAAGTAGGTGCATAAAAGACATAGTTCTAAGACGAACACCTTGGCAATGAAAAACAAATGAAACGAGGCAGTACTATTTTAGTGTTATAGCTTCTCCTGTATAGAGAGAGATTAGTCCCATTGGATGGTGAATGAGAACACGTCAACCGATAAATGACTTGTGGTATATCAATTCTCGACCTCCATTGATTAAATTTTAGCATATATTTTCAGAAGACTGGAAATAGAATATTAGGATGTTAAAATTAATTAGGACTCAAGTATAATACATTCCCAAACAACGCTATAAATCTAAACCCACTCGAACGCAATAACATTCTCCAATCGATCAAGTTTTCATACCCCATTCAATTTTGAGGCAAAACCAAAAAGTCCAAATGATACGGCAAGTCGCATTTGTTCAGATATTTGATATTATTATTTAAAAATGCAGGAATAGGATAACAAATTCGTGAAAAGAGTTTACAATGAGAAAAAATTGTACAGATAGGTTTTAGAAATTCAGAGCAAAAAATATATAATGTTTATCTTAAAGGGAAAGTAAAACGAATAAACAACAGACTATATTTTAATTCATTTCAACGTGATGATAAGCATTCTACCATCATAAAAAATGCCATTAATCTCATAATTGGCACTTGGCTACAATCAGAACCCCAATGTTTGGACATCTGTTTAGGGACAAGCCGACTATCATATATAAACAGTGGTAAACCAATAGGCAACAGCCTTATACACTCTGATTTGCGCCCTACACACTAGATTTCCAGACAAAAAATCCTTCGGACTAAACTCACAATCACTCAACTCCTAAACAGGATAAGCTATACATCTAAGTAAAAACCCTCTGCCACTTATCATATGTTTTTCATTGCCTATAGGAAGGTTGTTCGTCATAGAATCAATGTCTTTTAGCACCAACTTATTAAAAATGAAGTAAAGTTTCAATGTTTTGTCCATACACCCCTCAAACCACGTCAGAACTGGACTAGTCCCTAAGAAAATGTATATTGCAAATTCTTGAAAATGTGAGAAATAACTACTAAGTTCCTAAGACCCTTCTAATGTCTAAAAAAAAATAATAATTTAAAAAATTAACCCACCCTATAGTTGACCATATGGTAGAAAGCTAGTTAAAAACTTTTTGTAGGTGAATAATTATCATCTAGCACGCAGAAAATTTTGTGGAAACATTTATAAATGGACAAAAAATAATTTTTTCCAAATTTTTCATGAAAGTTTGATATTATTTTCAAAAACAAACTAGGATTGTATAAGGATCAAAAATTTCTTTAACTAACTTAAAGCAAAATAGTGTCACGAGAAAATCACTGCATCACATGGAAAGGTAAAAGTGTCAAAAAGTTATTCTCAACCATAACAAGATGATATGTCAGATTAAAAAATAATGCTTGTGTCCCGGAAGAGACAAAACATGCTGGTCCTTAAGGGGTTAAATTACCAGTGTCAGAAGCTAGCACATATCAAGTGCCAACGTACTGCTCTGGCTGCCGTGTGTGGCTACAAAGGTAAGACACTGAATAACGGTCTAATAGTAGAAAATAAGAAATCAAATGTAAAGCAACTATAAAATGCAAGAATACATTGATTATGCCAGACATGTGGTACAATTAAATCCCTATTCAGAAGCAGGATCGACCGCACCAGCTCCACATTATACAGTAATTCCTAACAAAAATAATCAAATACGGAGGGTAAAAATAAAATAAAAATTTTGTTAGTATAAATAGTTTAAAAACAAAATACAAAAGAAAACCCAAAAGGGTCAGAGCAAAAGTGAATAAAGCTCTGGGGGTTCACGGTGTCTATAAAACCATGTCCCATTGACCCACTTTCCATTATAGTTAATGGGGAGACACAGTACCTAGTAGAGATGGACATTTTTGTAATGTTAAATGCTAAAAATACAAATAGGAAACAACTTCTAAATTATGTTATTAGAGAACATATGCTAGAGTTATATTTAACCCATTAGAGGAAGTGTAGTGTATTCAGTTGATTAATCCAAAACATTTCCCTTTCATTGAGAAGCTGTTCACTATTAGGTGCATTATTATTATTATTATTATTATTATTATTATTATTATTATTAACGTGTTCAATAGGACAAGATTGGAAAGAAGGCAGACTACCACTGTGAGCACAGCAAAATGTTTGGACACACTGGGGGACATGAATTAGCGATGGATGTTAAATATACGCTTGCATATATACTGTTTTTGAAACTCAGAATTGTACGCGCCACCACTGTAGCCCACAAGTGCAATTATTAAGATAAATAACATAAGAGCTACTACAGTTAACATGTGTTTGGATAGAACACCCATTTTTTTTTTTTTTTTTTTTTTATAAAAGATTAAAAGGCAATGAGTCCATCTATTAAAGCTGTTCACCTTTTGCAACTGGCTCTGTCACATTTGAATACTCCCTTTGATTTTTCACCATTATTTTTGATGACTGATTTATGATGGCCTAACTTTGAAGGGGCAATGAGATTTTTTTGAGATTTTTCGCTCTGCAGTAGATTGTGTGTTTTTGGAATAGTTTTTCTCAGAAAGGGGTATGAGAAAAGGATATGAAATGTTTTCTGATTTTTTTTTTTTAAATAGTGTTAGGTACTGTATTTGGTAAAATGTAATGAAAAATCTTTTGGCCTTCAACTTTGCTATTTTTTGTAACTTTGGACTATGTAGGTATAGGGTTCTTTTGGATAAATTTAGAAGCCTTTTGGATAGCTTGTGATAGTAGGCTATGAAGATACCCTTTCCATGACAATGATACTGGACTGCTAATTAAAATAAGAGTCAAGGGTGCAGTTCTTTTCAGATCTGGTGCATTTAACCATAGGGAATGTTTTGTTTCCATGGTAAAAAAAAAATGATTGGTGGAATAATGTAGATTGCAATTGCTATCTACCAGTTTGAAATAAGTCTTAAAATGAATGCAGCCATTTATAAGAAATATTCATAGATCTAAAAAAATAATTATATTGACACTGTTTCAATGGAGCTTTTCAGACCACAGTCATTATTTAAATAATTGAAAAAGTTCACACCTTTTTCCTCTGAGCTGTTCCAAATACAGAAAAGCTCATCAATAAAAGGTTTATAAAAATCAATTTGGTACTATATTCAGATGGACAATAGATGTAGGTTTTCTCCAAAGCCCCCATCGATAAGTTTGCAAAAGAAGGTGCAACCCATGTACCCATCGCTGTACCTGTGCTATTGCAGGTAGTAAGGGCTGGCTTATGATAAATAATTATTTTTTTAAATTAAACCTAAATCTTCAATAAAAAAATTTGTTTAAAGGAATCAAATCGTAGGATCTGTGTTTAGGTAGGAAATTACAGCTTCTAGTCTTTTTACATTATAATATAAAGAGACAACATCCAATGCAATAAATGGAAAATCCTCCAGCCACTTAAGATCACATAAGGAAATGAGGTGATCGTAGTCCCGCAAATAGCTTCCTGGTAACATTACATGTTCCTGGAGGTATAGGTCTATCAAATGAGACAAGTTATTGTAGACCGAAACTATACCTGAAATAATTGGTCTCCTCGGTGAATCTATAATGCATTTATGTACCTTAGCTAGGTGGTGAAAAAAATAAGTTATAGGGTTTTTAAAATGCAAAAATGGTTTCTCCATTTTTCCAGTGGTACTGGTAGTTAACAATTCTTTCAGATATATATATATATATATATATATATATATTTTTTTTTTTTTTTAACTTAGATTGATGTATGGATCTTCATTAACTATTTCTTCATAAAATTCATCACCGAAAATATTAAGTGCCTCCAAAGCAGTACTGCTATGCATTATAACTGTCAATCACTACGCCTGCCCGAGCCCTCACGGCACGGCCGGGCACATTGAAATCACAGGGTTGTTAGGGAGCGCCTCACATGACACGATCTCATTCGTGGGGTGTCGATGCAGAAAGGCGGCGCACCCTCCCACTGTCTTTCCCTTAGCTGCCGCAATTGACTGTGGCAACTAAGGGATTAATTTCTGCACCCGAAGTGAGCTCTGGTCGTGGGCAACAGGGCATGAGGCCAGCTGTGATATACAAGTGGTTCCATGCCATGATCAAGCAAACTCTGCCTGTGAGCTTGCACGATGTCCTCAAAGTATCCATACCTACATTTGCGAGAACACCTTCCTGGCCAGGACAAATAAGTACATCTAATGTTGGTAAGGAGTTAAAGAAAAGTAAGCAGATAACTATTACAGATAAAATAAGTCCTGAAATATAACAGAAAAAGCTGCTAGAAGCTCAAAGTTATGCTATATATTGAGGAAAGGAGTTTCCTTAACTCATGTACTTTATACACAAGGTACCAGACGTAAAGAAAAGGTTTCTGCCCTAACCAGGTGTCCAAAATAGCCACTGATACTGACAGCAGTACAGAACATGTAGTACCGCACTGTATTATAAAGAGACGCTACTAGACCGGCAATCACTGCATGCAGTTCACTATTACCGATGTTTTACAAGTAAAACATTCATGATCAACAGTGTCTGTATCTTGTAAAAACCCTTAACCTACAATGCCACAATGTCCTAAGAAACAGAAGTGTATTTTGAAAAGGTTATATCCTGAGGGATCACTGTACAGGGTACTCTTGCTTTCAAGGAGAGAGAGATGGTGTTGTATGGTGGTTTTGTCTCACCCACATGTGAGAGCCATTTCCTCTTGTATAGCAGTTTGGTGCTGCTTAACTTATTAGAAGAAGACATTTTACTATATTTTGACCATTTTCTTAACCAACATCGCAAATCTCTTAAAAATTAGAACATACTTGTATTCCTTTGATGAGTCTGCAGTGAATATGTATCTGCATAAGCGGATTTTTCAATCATTCAATCCATGAGCAATCATGTAGCGAGTTTATAGCAGTAAGATAGGCGTAACGTCACACACCTGTTTAGTGCTACGTTTCAAAAGGCTACGCCTCTCTTTCTCAAGCTTTATAAGACCGTTTGGATAAGGGAGAACTGATATAAATGCTACCGAAAAAGGGATAAAAGGATACTTTGATTACGATCTGTATTAAATTTGAAACATGAATGAAGTCCTTGAACATGGGAAACTTTGAGTTGCTTTATCCTGGTTGTGAGAATTGCCATTGTCAAACACTGAAATTATACATTAACTCCTAGTGGTATAGAGGTAATGCCAAAACTGAAATATTGCCAAAATAATTGAACAGTTATTCTTTCATGAGCTAAATTGAGGAATGACTTGCTCATATGGGTGAAAGTTTCTACTTCCTTGTACCATAATCTTCAATCCTGTGCATATACAGGTGCTGGCTGGGTAACTGGCCCTTCCACTTATATGTGCACTACCCTATTTTATGAAAGACAGCTGGATGATTGTACAAATCAGGCCCTTTTTACTCTTTGTTTCACCCCTATTGACCAATAGAACGTTAGGTCTTGCGAGCAGGGCCTTAACTCCTTATGTCTGAATGTTTAATTTGTAAAACCACAATTCAGATGGCACAGACAAGAATCTGACATTGCAAAGTATTGTGAAATATGTTGTTGCCATATGAATAAAGAAGATTACTATTATTACATTCTCAGTTTAGGTGGTTGATTTATACAACTGATGTTACAGGATAGAAATCTAAACCTAAAAAGGATGGGTACAATTTTTATTTTTATTTTTTAATAGACCAGATTATATTTTTAGGAAGCTGAAAATTTAATTACTCTTTATTGTAGCTATTAATGTAAAGTTATCTACACCTCTGTTACATTGCAATGTTAACATTATAGGCCCCGAGAAAAGCATTGCACTGTTGATACAACCTCTTAATTTACTTTGTCTTACAAATAGAGACGTGCCTACTTTCTGCTACAAAATCAAAAACACATGTTTTTCAACAAACAATGGCGTTCACCCCTCTAGATGATAGATGGCAGATCAGGATAATGTTCACCGGACTGGAAGGGTCTCACATTGTGCCTGCAATAGCTGTGGATAAAACAGCCAAAAATATCCAAAGCGAACCACACACTTACGGGTTTCAGGCTCAATATAGCCCTTGTTCACAGCAAGGGCTATACTGAGCTTGAAACGTGTAAGCTTGTGGTTCGCTTTGCGATTTTACTCTGGATTGCACATCTATAACTTTTAATATGGATTTCGAATAAAGGTCTTATTTTATAACCATGCATGCTGCTGGATATTCTCTGCTACAAGTCAATTTTTCTCCTTCTGCCAAATCAGAGGGAGATTTGAATGTTGAGGTCGGTCATTGGAGAATTAATGTTTTGCTTTGTATATAGATTAGCATGGGGTCTCCATGCACATTGGGTTAATATTAGTGTTGATCTAACTGTTCTATAAAAGTTAAGTTCGAGCCCAAATTCCCGAATTTTTAGAACCGGAACCAAACATTTTACTGTTCGTTCGAGTAAAGTTTAAGTTCTACACGCCATTTTCAGTTTTGTTTTCAGCAGCTTTCTGCACTTTTGGCGGCTGGAGAAGTGTCAAAAACGGCATAGCTGAGGTGTAGGGCTCTCATTGGCTGCTAAAATCACATGACCATGTTATATATATATATCACTGTATTGCCTTATGAACGCCATTTTCAGCTCACTCTCTGTACTGTACAGACTGCTCTTAGTTAGAGAGCATTTTCCTCTCCATAGACATCAATAGTTAGGGAGTTTGGTATTGCTGGCTGCATCTTTCCACACCCAGAAGCTGTTATTTGGTGACATTTGCAGGCTCACATAAAGCCTAACTCTCATACACATGGATATACACTCACCGGCCACTTTATTAGGTACACCATGCTAGTAACGGGTTGGACCCCCTTTTGCCTTCAGAACTGTCTCAATTCTTCGTGGCATAGATTCAACAAGGTGTTGCAACGATGCTCAATTGGTACCAAGGGGCCCAGAGTGCCAAGAAAATATTCCCCACACCATGACACCACCACCACCAGCCTGAACCGTTGATACAAGGCAGGATGGATCCATGCTTTCATGTAGTTGATGCCAAATTCTGACCCTACCATCCGAATGTCGCAGCAGAAATCGAGACTCATCAGACCAGGCAACGTTTTTCCAATCTTCTACTGTCCAATTTCGATGAGCTTGGGCAAATTGGAGCCTCAGTTTCCTGTTCTTAGCTGAAAGGAGTGGCACCCGGTGTGGTCTTCTGCTGCTGTAGCCCATCTGCCTCAGTTCGCCGTACTGTGCGTTCAGAGATGCTCTTCTGCCTACCTTGGTATGTAAACTGGTGGCTATTTGAGTCACTGTTGCCTTTCTATCAGCTCGAACCAGTCTGCCCATTCTCCTTTGACCTCTGGCATCAACAAGGCATTTCCGCCCACAGGACTGCCGCTCACTGGATGTTTTTTCTTTTTCGGACCATACTCTGTAAACCCTAGAGATGGTTGTGCGTGAAAATCCCAGGAGATCAGCAGTTTCTGAAATACTCAGACCAGCCCTTCTGGCACCAACAACCATGCCACGTTCAAAGGCACTCAAATCACCTTTCTTCCCCATACTGATGCTCGGTTTGAACTGCAGGAGATTGTCTTGACCATGTCTACATGCCTAAATGCACTGAGTTGCCGCCATGTGATTGGCTGATTAGAAATTAAGTGTTAACGAGCAGTTGGACAGGTGTACCTAATAAAGTGGCCGGTGAGTGTATATTATACAGAGTGCTTGGATTTGCTAAATCATACTCAGTGCCCAAAAGTTACATTTTTGCAGTTTTGGGGGTTCAGTTATTGTATAACACACCGTCTCCAAATCTCCTATGTGTCAAAGGGGCTTTTGGGCCCCCTCAGGATGCAGGGCCCGAGAACAGCTGCTACTGCTGCACCTACCAGCTGCTACAGCTGTCCTCATCTTTTCAGTTAGCCATTAAAAGGAATGAAGTATTTTAGCCTCTCTAATTTTTTCTGTCACTCTTAGAGCCAATTTTTCTTCTCTAAGTTGTTCCACGTATCCAGTTTTCTGTTATGGATGGTAATTACAGCTTCTCCTCACCTGTATAGGTATAAAAATTAACCAGAACATCTTCTCCCATTGACTTTAATGTGGTTAGAGTTCTATTTCGAATAGAACCTCAAACCGAACACACTAAAGTTCGAGGTTCTAACTTTTTACTGCTCGCTCATCTCTAGTTAAGATGGTATTGCTCTGTTATGCACTTACACCCAGGATTTGTATCCCTTATTGCTTTCAGCTGTTATTTCTTGAGAGGGCTCCCTGTTATTTCTATCCACAACTGCTGTGCGATAGTGAGGTGCCAAAGACTGCAATGACAGCTGAGGGCCTTAGGGTAATTTCACACAACAGACTTGGACGCCAATTCTGGGGGATGGATTCAGCGCTTAATCCGTCCCAGAATTAGCATCCACTCCAATGGTGAACCAACCTCCATTATACCCTATGTAAAATCAGCATTGTTGTTCAGACACCGCCAATTTTACGCACATATTTTCAGCACCTACTAGTAAGCACATACAAAGAAGTGACATGTCAATAAGTTGTTTTAAGCACCAAACATTACTAGGTATAGGAGGCAGAACATCTGCCTCGGACATTAAGCGTTGTTTCCTCATTGGAATTCAGCGAGGAAACTTAACTGTTTTTGCACTTACACTTTCAGCAACAAAAACACCTTGTGTGACTATGTCAACAGTGGTCTCCTGTTTGTCTGTAAAGTAGACTTGCTAGGACCTGCCTGGAGTCAGGACTTAACAGCATGACTGACAGTTGGCCAGGGGCGTCGCTAGGCTGTTTTATTCGGGGCTCGGGCACCGAATAAAACTCCCTGTGCCCCGAGTCTCCCGGGCTCCAGGCCGCTGCCGTGGGCTTGGAGCACCGACTGGCCCTTCAGCTGCATGTGCGTCCGCTGGACGCACATGCAGCTGCGGGCTTCTGTGGAGCAGAGAGCGAGCGCTCCCTGCTCCGCAGACAGTGTCGGACCGGCTCTGGGTCCGACACTGCGGGGCCGCCGGGTCCTCACAGCGCTGAGGACCCGCCGCGGTCCCGTGCGCCTCAGCCGGCAGCGTCGCGATGATGTGATGTCATCGCGACGCTGCCTCTCCTCGGGTGCACAGCGCGTCATAGGCCGTGCGCCCTAGGAGCTGCCGGAGGAGCGCGGGCTGAAGAGGACAGAGCGCGCTCGCCGGGGGAGTTAAGGTGAGCATGAATGTTCTTATTTTTAAAGCGTTTACCTGCCTCAGTGCCCCCATATACTGCCTGTGCCCCTATAATGCCTGCCTGTGGACCCCATATCCCTGCCTGTGACCCCCATATCCCTGCCTGTGCCCCTATAATGCCTGCCTGTGACCCCCATATCCCTGCCTGTGGCCCCCATATCCCTGCCTGTGGCCCCCATATCCCTGCCTGTGGCCCCCATATACTGCCTGTGGCCCCCATAGTCCCTGCTGTGGCCCCCATATTCCTGCCTGTGGCCCCCATATCCCTGCCTGTGCCCCTATAATGCCTGCCTGTGGCCCCCATATGCTGCCTGTGCACCCTATATACTGCCTGTGGCCCCCATATCCCTGCCTGTGGCCCCCATATGCTGCCTGTGGCCCCTCATATACTGCCTCAGTGCCCCTATATTCTGCCTCAGTGCCCTCTACCCCTATATACTGCCTCAGTGCCCCCATATACTGACAGTGGCCCCATATACTGCCTCAGTACCCCCCTATATACTGCCTGTGCCCGCCTATATACTGCCTGTGGCCCCATATACCTGCCTGTGGCCCCCATATACTGCCTGTGCCCCTATATACCTGACTGAGGAGACTGCTATACCTATAATTAAGGAGTTGCTGGAAATGTGAGGATTCTAAGATAGTTGTGTCCAAATCCTCAGGGACGAGTATTGGCCGGGAGCAATCAGCATGAAGGTGTGAACCGGATGGAGAAGAGAAGGGAAGGTGAACGACGCTGATCAGAAAAGACGTCCCTGTGAGTCACTAAATGTAACTGCTGTGTAATCACTTATATGTCTGCAGAGCGTCTACATACAACTAGTAACTACCACTATATGGTCACTATATGGCAGTGGTATATGTCTTCAGAGCCTGTGTACAGCTGATAGTCACATGTCGGGTCTGGCAGGATTATTTGATCCTTATGTAGTAATAGTTTTGGGTCTTGGTTTTGTAGGAGGGTTTTAGTAACAATCACTTGTCTGGTAGATTTGCTCCATGTATCGGTGTATGTTTTGGTGACTGTTTAGGGGTATTGTCATATGAAGGTGAGAAGTTCTGAAAAAGTAAATTTGTCATTGGTGATTTTTACTGTACAGTGACTGCTGAGGAGATGGACGGGATCTATGTGGAATATGCAGAAAATTAGTGACAGGAACAGAAGGTTTTTCCTGTAAAAAACATCCACAGTTCACAATGAGGCGTGAAAAATGTCGTGTGAACCCAGCCCTACCCAGAAAAACACAAAGGGCCCGAGCCCCGGATGTTTTAGGACCCTAGCAATGCCCCTGCAGTTGGCATAATACATTGCATTACAGTCATGGACTGCCATGAATTCTAAGAGAAATCAGGCGATTGCTCAGTCCAGTTCAATATTGGAACAAACAAAAATAAAAAATAGACACAATCGACATATGTTTCTCTATTGTAAATGCTTATCACGAAGCAATATAAATAAACTAAATAAAATACACATATTTGGCATTGCTGTATGCATAATGAGCTGGGCAACAATTTTGCAGTTTGAAATACCCTGATGAGTTTGAAACTCCTGATCTAGACCCCAATTTATTCCATAAACTTTACTGCTAAGGATGGAATAGCAAAAGATATTCTGCATCAGTACAAAAGTTTGATTTCCTTCATTTCCTGCATGTTTTGGTGTATCTGTGTAGTAGATTTTATTTCTTCCTGTGTTCCGTATTCAATCTTCTTATATCTCTGCTTGGGTACAGCTCCGCAGTTTACATACAATATGCATGCTAATGCTCCGTACTCTGATGTATAACTCTTTTCTAGTTGACTTTTACATTTATTATTTCACACTTGAGTACAGAATGTAAAATTTACTTTCTGATTAAAACAAAAAAGACTTCAGCCATAGTTTATTCACTAGAAAAAGTCATTACAACCAAAAAGCTAAAGCTGTATGGATGACAGAATGTTTCAAATAAACTATTACTATTCTAGAAGCTGTACTGACAGTGTTGATACCTATTTTTTCATTCTGCATCTTCTACATTCATAAGACCTCCAGCTGCTAGATCTAAGAATTAATTGACTTGTCTTCCTAGCAATGTTCATGTTGTTCCCATAAAAGTTTAATAGAAGTCCAAAAAAACAAAAACACTGAATACAGTGGGAGACATCACAAATAAAGATGCTTATAGGATAGCGGCAACTAAGGAAAATATACAGGTTGATAAGACAATATATCTATTAAACAATATCTTCATCTATAAAAAATAAAAGCACAACAAGCAGTAATGATCCAGTGTCCCCAGTAAAATGTCATGAAAGGAGCTGTGTGAGTATGGTAAGGGCAGATTCATAGAGGATTTGGGCATCTTAGCTGGCATCTCTATTTCCCGATTGGTAAATGTATGTATATAACTGCTTTAATAAATAAAAGGTTGCAGTTAAGAAGGCACCAAAACTATAGCAATGATAAGCAGTGCTTCCAGAAGCAGAAACAAAATTTCAGGGCCCCAGATCCCACCACAGGGATTTTTGTTTTTTCCTCCTTGCCTTCTAATAGCCAAACATTTGTTTTATTTTTTTTGTCTACATACGGGTATGATGACTTGTTGTTTTGTAGGACAAGATGTACTTTTAAAAAATTTTCCTGAATGTACCACACAAGGTACTGCAAAACCAAAAAAATACATTCTTTATGGATTGGAATGTAAATAAAAATATATAACTGTGCAAGTTTTATGGGGGTTTCACTTCTATGGAGTTCACTTTGTGGCATGTCATATTTTCTTTATTCTGCAGGTCGGTACAGTTTCAGTGATAACAAAAAAATGAAAAAAGTTTTTGTGTATTAGTTAAGAGGGCTAAAACATAATGGCAGCTTTTTGGTATTTGGTGTGCAGCGCCATTTTCTGTGACCTATACCTTTTTAATTTTTCTGATCTATGGATTTGAGTGAAGGCTTGTTGTTTGCAAACTGTAGTGTAGCTTTTATTGTTATTATTTTGGAATATACTCTACATTTTGATCCCTTTTTATTACAAATTTTTTGGCGACGTATTGGATAAATGTCATATTCTTATAGATGAGGCTTTAAATGATGCAGGGATACTAATTGTATTTCACTTAATTTTTTTAAATTTGTAAAATGGCAAAAGGATGTTGCTTTAAACTTTTAATATATTTGTTTTTATTTTTACTTTTAGTCCCCTTAGGGTAGTTGACCTTTAAGGGGACCGATCACTTATACACTTTTCTGTAATTGTAGTAAACTGCAGAACAGTGCAGAAAAATGTTTTGTTTTTACGGTTCCCTAATAACAGTAGTAAGATGGTAGCCATAGAAGCCTTCGTTAGGAGAGGTATAAGATAGCTAACGGAACTTTATTGGAAACCTGAAATGTTGTACATATCTAGTTTAGGCGAGATTTACACTGCTTATTTTTACTTTGGAAAAATATGCTCTGTAATACACAAAAGAAATTCAAGGGACAACCTTAGATTCACAACAAATTTCCCTTGTTTCTAGATGTGAATTTCACTGTGTTTTTATGTAACAGGGCTAATCTGAGTCCTCTCTAATGACTGGACCTGAATACGAACAGAAAACACATAAAAAAAAAAATCTTTCACTCCAGGATCATTCACACAATATGTAAGTTGTACAACTAGATACTTACAGAATAGAATAAGGAAGTATATCTATGACGCTACAATTATGAGCATGCGTCATCTGTTGGGGGCTTCTAAACACTTCCGTGATGTCCACGTAGGTAATTTATCTACATTTAAAGTCCGTGTAATGGAGGAAGTTCATAAACCTCTTTGAGTAGGGGCCTGGAGAGCATCATTTAAGAACGGAGAAGCTTTCAACAGCAGTTTAATGCACATAGGAGTCTGTAGACTGGATCAGTCCCATTCACTTCTATAGGAGAGTTTTTTAGGCATGCTCTGTGACCTGGGAAGAAGTCAGTGTACAGGGAGGGGGAGCTGTGACTATCTCCTATTGTGACTGGTGGATCCTGTGTTATCTATACACATTGGTGTCACCTTTCATTGTAACCCTGCCTGTAATGATGAGCAGACTACTGAAAATCTTCTCTACAGAACAGGAAGTATCAGACTATTATTAGGCTTAGTGGCCAGAGTGAAAACTGCAGGACTTAAGAATAAAAAAAAAAATTGAAAGTGATATGGAAAATAAATAAAAAAAAAATGTGTTTAACATAAAAATGTAAGTTATACAAGAAGTCTTTTTTGATGACACATTCACTTTAAAGTACCAGGCAACTGCTTTGGAAAAATATATATGAGGGAGATGCTCTAAAGCATTTAGGCTGCTAAGTTCGTTGGTTACTAATAGTGATGAGCGAACCCTAAAAAGTTCAAGTAGAACCTCGAATTTTGAGAAGTTTGTCTCAAAGTTCTATTTGAGCTCGAATTCCGAACCCCATTAAAGTCAACGGGAGATGATGTTCTGGTTAATTTTTATACCTATACAGGTGAGGGGAAGCTGCAGTTAGAATCAATAACAGTAAAATGGATACGTGTAACAACTTAGTGAAGAAAATTTGTCTCCAAGTGTCACAGAAAAACATTCACAGGCTAAAATAATTAATTCTTTTCAATGGCTTACTGAAAAGATGAGGACAGCATAGTTATAGTAGGTGCAGCACTAGCAGCTGCTACAGAGCCTCTGACACATAAGACATGGGTATTGGAAATGGCACATGGTAACTGGCAGGAGCCTCTATCACTTTTTGCAGCAGGGCCCAAGAACATGTCATATGTGGTGGCAGCAAGATCATTCCAATGTTGAACATGGAGGTTTAGCTGGCAGGGCCATAGTTATAGGGGGTGAAGTGGTAGCCAGGGCCCCATGCAGCTAAATCAACTGGGGCCCCCACCCATTACTAGTTCCTATTTTTGAATATATCACTGGGCCCCTTTTTGATTAGGGCCCCTGACAGGAGTACTGCCCTATTGGCACCCGTGCCAGATACCATGTGCCATTTCCAATACCAATACTGGTGTCTTCTCATGTGTCAATGGGGCTTTTTGGAACACCTGATAATGCAGGGCTCTGTAGCGGCTGCTACCGCCAGGGGTGCCAATAGGGCAGTACTCCAGTCAGTTATCACCCCGCCAGCTGTGCTGAATGTTCATTCCGAAATAATGCTGGCTGCCGGGCAGGATAAAAGTTCTATGCTGTACTGAGCCAGCTAAGGCCATTCATCCAGTTTGGACACTCAGAAGTTGAATGGATCTAGACTAGGGATGAGCGATATTATCGCCAAAAGTTGAAATCGGCACGGTTTTTAGGGTGATCGGAAATTTACGTGACAATCTCACAGATAATCTATTACTATTGCGCCATTTTCAGCGTTTCCTGTCATTTTGGTGGCCAGCCAATCAGCTCTGAGGATAGAGGGGGGTGATGAGGATGTACAACATCACCACTTTGCGTTGTATGGATCTTATTTTGGGTGCAAAAAAACCCGTGACCTTCGTTTTAAACTAGCCAAAATGCATTTCCTGTTTTAGCTCCCTACTTTTGTCTTTTACACTTTTACGGGAGGACCCGGGCCCCTTGCGTTTTTTAAAACCCAAAAGCTGTTTTTTAAAAGCTCTGATAAAACAGTCCTTTAATAAAAGAAAAACCCTCCATTTCCTAAAAGAAAGAAAGAGTTTTGGGTTCGAGAATTTCCCCAAAAAAGTTAGAGAAAATTTTTTGGGGTATCTTTCTGGGTGTGCCGGCAGGGGGAGAGCCATTTGAAAGGAAAATATTTTGCAGTCAATTTTTGGGTTTTGTGATCTTTCAAATTTAGGAAAGGGATATTTTTTTTTTTTACCACCCTTTTTTTTCCACCAAAACCCCTTAAGGAGTTTTAAAATTTTCCCAATTTTTTCGTTCTTTTTGGGAATCACTGCGTGTCCGTTTTCCCAAAAAACCGGAATAAAAAAACTTATCCCTAAAACTTTTAAATTTTTTTTATTGAAATCCTGCGTCTGTTTGGGCCTTTAAAAGGGGTCAGTTGTACGCATATTTTTTTATACTATTTGAAAAAGTTTAAAATTTCGCCTGTAGTCAGGGTGCGAAAAGGGTCCATATTTTAATCCCCCAAAAACATTTAAATAAAATTTTTTGCAGGCCCCTGCGGGCGTTTGGCGCACAGAGCTCAGTTGTACGCAAATTTTTGTTATACATTTTTTCCTAAAAAAATTGCGGCTGTAGTCATTTGGGGGCCAAATGCCACCATTTTAAACCCATAAAACTTTTTATTTTACTTTATTTTACTCATTTCCGTCTCAGTTGGGTAATTTTTAGGGGGAGGCGATTTTTTATAACAAAGTTGAAATGGGCCCGGGTTATTTACTTTAAGGGGTTTTTTTTGATCACGCGATAATTTAGGTTAAAATTGTGAAAAATTTCTTTTAATATCGCCCTTTTTCCCCGTTCCGCATTTTGGCGGCCAGCAAATCAGCTTACAGAAAAAGCAGGGTAAGATGTGGTGCGACTTTAAATGGGGGTGTGTATGGGTTTCGATTGGCTGAAATCACATGAAAAACGTTTTAAAATAAAAAGCCCCTTTCCCGTTTTAAGATCAGTTTCTGTCCAAACGCTCCGAAACAGCTCAGCGAAATTATTTTATTTTTTTTAAGAGGGCAGCTCTAAAATTTTGGGTGTATCCTTAGAAGTTTGTTTGATCAAAGATTTTTCAGAATTTTTGGTAGTTGGCAGAGAATTTTAAAGGACCTTACCGCGTAAAAACACATGGGTGGGGGGGGGGGGGGGGGGGGTAGCACAGAAAAAGCTCTTTTAAAAGGGTCTGGATATTGAAAAGCCAAAAATTTGTTTAGACAATTTTCAATTTCCTTAATTAAAGGAAAACGATCTTTTCTTGTAACGAGGTCCCCATTTGTTAGGTGCAAAACTCCACTTTTATTTCCCTTTTTCATTTCAGATAGGGGTTTTATTTTTAATTTTGCCCCGTCAGCTTTGTTGACAAAGCCCCCTTCACTTAAAAATTTTAATTTTAAAAATTTTTTGTCCCAAGGTTGATAGGTGGCCCAAAAAAACCCTTTTAATATCAGTTACATTTCAGATTCGTGGTTTTTTTTCCCCTTTTGGGGCGGCCGCGTGTTGATTGAGCCACCTTGCAGTTAAAAATTTAATCACAATTTTTAAATCAAACCCCAGGGGTTCCCGATAGGTGCCAAAAATACCTTTTAATATCCGTTTTAAAATTTCAGACAGGTTTTTTTTTCACTTTTGGTCAGTCAAATTTGTTTTAGATCTACTTTTTTCAGTTTTAAAATTTGGGAAAAAAGCAATTTTTTTTAAATTTTAGGGATTTGAGAATAGCTGTGATTTGCCGTTTTTTAAAAAAAAGGGCTTTCCAAAAATCTTCCCTACCTCTCAAATTTTATATTTCTGAAAATGACGAAATTCAGGGGGTAAGCGAACAAAGAGGGGGTTGGACATGGAGGTAGAGGTTCGAGGAAGGAAAAAAGCTCCCTTTCCCGTGCGGCGACAAACGCATGGGCCCCCGCGGGTCGTCGGTTGGGAGGAAACCGGGAGGCCGGGCCCTGCCCCCCCTCAGGGGGTGTGAATTCAGTAACGAACAGCGTCCCCAAACTGTTTTTTCAGTTGGGTAAAGCAAATTTCATCCAGCAGTCTTACTTTTCGTCCTTTCCCCGGGCAAGGCCACAAAAGTCTTTATCAGATAACAGCATCCTCCAACTGGGAAACAGCCCAAATGTCAACTGTTTACCCACCCCTGTGGATAATCCATTTTCGAAGACCTTTTGATGACAAAAAAGCGGGGGGTCGAAGGCCCCTGTTTAAAAAATTTAAGAGGCCAAAGGGGGATGATTTTCTCTGCTCTGAGCCCCGTTATGATGCCATCAGAGGGGGGAGAAGGAAGCCCCGGTTTAATCCCCAAAATCCCGGGGGGTCGGCAACCCTTGCAATCCCCCCTTGCTTGTAGCCCGTAGCCCTGGATGAGAATTTCAGGGCGACGAAGTCACCCGGGGGGATGATGATGACACGACATTTCGGATCCCCAAAGTGGGGGTTTTCAGCGAATTTGTTGCGAGCGCTTCATCACGGAAACCCAGGGGGAAGACATGGGGTGTTTAGTAAGGGTCCCGCCTCAAAAAGGGAGAGGGCCCGGGCCAAAAAGTCCCCTGATATTATTCCCTAGCCACGGCAGCGGAAACCCCACTCCCGCTTATTTGCCATCAAAAATGTCCCGGGCCCCTCAAGGCAAGAATTTTTAGGTGTTTAACCAAACCCCCAAAAATGTCTTGGGCACATGCAGCGAATGCATGGTTTTAAAAAGGAGGCAACACTTGGGCCCAAAAAAAGGGCCCAAACCCACGCCGGCCCCAACCACTGTCCCCCCCCCCTCTGTTTTTCCGCCCTCCTCCTCCTCCGCCACCACCAAGCGTTCCCAGTGCCCA
>JAODAL010040730.1:0-36614 GCA_025379985.1 Phyllomedusa bahiana
CCCCCGTGACCCCCCCTTGTCCAGGGCCCCCTGGTAGCCGGGGACCCCTTGTAGCGGGGCCCCCTTTCCCCAGGCCCCCCCTTGTACCGGGGACCCCTATCCAGGGACCCCTTTTGTATTCGGGGCCCCCCCCTTTACCAGGGCCCCCCCTTTAGCCGGGGGGACCCCTTGTAGCCAGGGACCCCCTTTGTCAAGCCCCCTTAGCCAGGCCCCCCCTTGTAGCCAGGGACCCTGTATCAGAGCCCCCCCCCCTGTAGCCAGGGACCCCTGTAGT
This sequence comes from Phyllomedusa bahiana, assembly GCA_025379985.1. Taxonomy (NCBI): domain Eukaryota; kingdom Metazoa; phylum Chordata; class Amphibia; order Anura; family Hylidae; genus Phyllomedusa; species Phyllomedusa bahiana. Next base: position 275 of record JAODAL010040730.1, read on the forward strand.
CAGGCCACCCCCTTGTAGCCAGGGACCCCTGTAGCCAGAGCCACCCCCCTTGTAACCAGGGACCCCTGTAGTGAGATCCCCCCCCCGTGTAGCCAGGACCCCCTGTAGTCAGAGCCCCCCCTTGTAGCCAGGGACCCCCTGTAGCCAGAGCCCCCCTTGTAGCCAGGACCCCCCTGTAGCCAGAGCCCCCCTTGTAGCCAGGGACGCCCCTGTAGCCAGAGCCCCCCCCTTGTAGCCAGGGACCCCCTGTAGCAGAGCCCCCCCTTGTAGCCAGGACCCCAGCCCCTGTAGTCAGAGCCCCCCCCTTGTAGCCAGGGACCCCCCTATAGCCAGAGCCCCCCCTTGTAGCCAGGGACCCCCTGTAGCCAGAGCCAGGGAGCCCCTGTAGCCAGAGCCCCCCCTTGTAGCCAGGGACCCCCTATAGCCAGAGCCCCCCCTTGTAGCCCGGGCCCCCCCCTTGTAGCCAGGGACCCCCCCCCCCTTGTAGACAGGGACCCCCCTGTTGCCAGCGCCCCCCTTTTAGCCAGGCCCCCCCCTGTTGTCTGAGCCCCCCCCTTGTAGCCAGGACCCCCCCTGTAGTCAGAGCCCCACTTGTAGCCAGGGACCCCCCTGTAGTCAGAGCCCCCCCTTGTAGCCAGGGACCCCCCTGTAGTCAGAGCCCCCCCTTGTAGCCAGGACCCCCCTGTAGTCAGAGCCCCCCCTTGTAGCCAGGACCCCCCTGTAGTTAAAAAAAACAAAACAACAAACAGCCACTTACCTGGCTCGGGCTCCTGCTCCGGCCGCCGACTCCGTACTGCCGCCCTGCATAGACGGCGCGGTGAAGTGACGTCACCGCTCCGCCTACGTCAGCAGTAGGGGCCGGCGCCCGGCAGGCTGAAGGCCTAATGCCTTCAGCCTGCCAGGGAAAACAGCGGAGCGCAGCGCTAGTGGCGCCGTGCTCCGCTGACACCGCGGGCCGGGCCCTCTGGGCGGTCTGGGCGTTCGGGACGCAGGTCCCGGGCGCTCAGGGACCGGATGCGCGGCCGGGCCCCGGGGAGCGGCGGCACTGCCTTCCGGGGCCCCCAGCGGCTCGGGGGGGCCCACCGGGGGATTCCCCGGTCCCCCGGCGGCCCAGTCCGAGCCTGTGCAGCGCTGTGGCAAGACTGGGTAGGGTGGTAGAGGGAGACTCAGTACTGAAAAGGCGACCAGTGCAGTGAGTGACACAAGGTAGAGGCATCAGTATAGCGGCTGAAAAGAAAGATGAGCCTGGCTGCTGCATTCAGGACAGATAAAGGGAGGGGAGAGTTTGCAGAGAGGGAGAACGATTATCAGGGAGTTACAGTAGTCAAGACAAGAAGGAACAATGAGAGATTGAGTTGTTCCCACAGTAAAAGAAAGACGGATTCTAGAGATGTTCTTAAGGTGCAGGTGACAGGCGCGGGCAAGGGATTGAATATACGGGGTGAAGGACAGATCAGATTCTAGTATAACCTCAAGACAGTGGGCATGCTGCCTAGGAGTTATGGGGGTACCACACATTGAGACAGAAATAGCAGAGGGGGGTTGGTTAGTAGATGGTGGAATGACAAGAAGTTCCTGTGAAGAAAATTGACTCAATATGAGTCCTCTCTCCAACCTAGACAAGTCAGACCCCCAGGAAAGCAATTTACATGTTAATCAGCACAGCCAAAGACCCATTGTAAATGCTCTCCATAGGATGTTGGCACAGCAGGATACATGGACACCTCAAAAGAACCCTCACTTCCATCAATTAGCACTGAAAAAATGCTGCCTCAAACCTCCAAGCTTCAAAGACTTAAATTAACTGACCCTAGCCAAACCGTCTCCGATATTTCATATCGATTTATAGGCGATCCGCTCATAACTGGTCCATGGCGAGTTCATATCGCAAAACAAGGAACTCCCCACACACACAGCCACCATTTCCAGGTTTCTAAGGTGCAGATCTCCAGAACCAGACCTACGGAGCCCATAAGATAGGCGTGTCTGATATCCAGGCGTCGTGTATGCCCAGCCGGTTCTGATGGTGCTACCGGCTCGGTTCTGTGCCAATGCCCTGACGCATTATGGTCCATTTTTGTGTTTGTATCAGAAACTGCATGACCTGAGTGGGAGGAGTTCTTGGACCGTCCCAGGGGTGTGTGGGGGCGTGAAAGGGGGCTGCCATGTGGGCTGTCCCCTCACAGATATAAGCAGGAGCTCGGGTGGGCTCTGCCGTTGATCCAGGAGGGGGGGTACCTAAGAGCATTTCCAGGAGCATCCATACACAGCAGCCAGGCCACATAAGCCCCCCCCCATGTAAGCCCAGAACCAAGCCAACCAGAAGGTAACTTGACCCATTCTAACTGCTTTTTGTCTGTAACCCATACCTGTATGTGCACCTTTGACTCTTACCTGTAAATTATTATCCTTTTGTATATATTTGTCTAGTGTGCCCTCCAAGGCTAATTAAATCTATAAACTTTAATCTGAGTTGGTCTGTCTTGATCATCGGCCTCACACGCCTAGTACTCGGTCTATGATATATAGCTACCCAAGGGTTGGTTCCTGGCCCTGTTATAAGTCGGTAACGGACCGGTCTTATAACTAAATGAGAGAACTGGTGGCAGCCGTTCAGGGTTCTGGACGAGGAAAGTGTTCTCTCGTCCTCCCTTCTTCTCCCTGTGCCCGTGTGGACAGGGGTGAACAGTGGAACCGTATCTGGCTGACCTTGTGCACCCCCTAGAGGGCCGTGCAATGTCGAGATACACCCCAAGTCAGGCCGTCGTCCCTCCAGTGGGCCGGCGGACTAGGCTGTTTTCGTCACAGTTCCGTTTTAGTGAGGTTTAATTTGAGACAGAGAGAGGGCATGATGCCAGAGACAGTGGACAGACAGTCACTGGGGTTTTGTAGCAGGACAGGAGTGATGTCATGGGAAGAAGTGTATAACTGAGTGTCACAAGCAATGAGATGGTACTGGAAGCCAAATCTGTTGATGGTTTGTCCAGTGGGGGCTGTGTAGAGTGAAAAGAGGAAAAGATCTAGACCCGATCCACGAGGAACCCAAAGAGGAAGAGAAGGAGAAGTAGAACCGGAAAATGAGACATTGCAGGAGCGGTCACAGAAGTAGGATAAGAACCAAGAGAGAGCGGTGTCCTGTAGGCCAATGGCGCTGAGCATGCTGAGGAGAAGGTGGTGATCCACAGTGTCAAATGCAGAAAGATCCAGAAGAAGCAACAACAAGTAGTTGCCCTGAGATTTAGCTGAGGAGAACATCAGAGACATTATCTAGAGCAGTTTCTGTGGAGTGTAAGGTGTGGAAACCTGATTGTAAAGGATCGAGAAGAGCGTTAACAGAGAGATAGAAGATAAGGCAAAAGTAGACGTTCAAGGGTTTAGAAATGAAGGGAAGGTTAGAGACTGGTTGGTAATTAGCAGAGCAGGATGGATCCCGAGTGGTCTTTTATAGTTAAGAGTTATAACAGTGTGATTAAACGAGGTTGGAAAGATCCCAGTGGAGACAGAGAGGTTGAAGATTGCAGTTAGGTGAGAAAGGGCAGCAGGAGAAATGGACTGGACTGGGAGGGAATGGGATACTAAATCAGGTAGTGGGGCGAGCAGCCATATTCGGCTAATTCATATAGGGGATGCTGTTGTATTCAGTTTTAATTTTTATAATAAAGCCTTGTAATTTTTAAGGCTGGGTTTCTTCGTCCTTGGTTGCTTTATCAACTTTTTCTACATTACAAGTGGGGCGAGCAGATAAGAGCAGCCTGGATACATCTTCTTCCGTCGTTGGGTCAAGTGTGGAGAGCAGACTGGAGGATGTGCAGGAGGGAATGGATGAATATTAATAGGGGACTGAGATATGATCTTTTGCCAAATGCAGTCGAGTTTCTTTTTAACCGATTACCGACATTTGAAGTTTTAGTACATAATACGGTCATTAAGGGGCGTTTTATTGGCGGGACAACCGCCAGTAACAGCCGCGGCATCTAAATGAATGAGAAACGGTGCTGCGCACCAATCCTCACTGCAATCGGGACCTCTACGGTGAGATCACATGGTGCCGATCAGTTTACATGGCAGATTGAAGCTTTGTGAAGGCTTTCATCGCCACCGTGTTTCTCGCTCAACTAGTTTTTGCCTCAGGCAGGAAGTAGTAAAACCGCCAACTTTGTACACCCTATTGCATTGTTCATATAATGCAATAGACTGAAGCACCCTAATGTATATATTAATATATATTAAAAGTTCATATCACCCATTTTGCCATTTTACAAATAAAAAAATAAAACAATAAAAATGTTACACATAATTGATATCGCTGCATCCGTAAAAGTCCAATCTATCAGATTATAACATAATTTATCCCATACGCTGTACGCCATAGAAGAAAAAAAATTACAAATGCCTAAATTGCGAGGTGTTTTAGGTCATTTCACGTCCCCTAATAATTGGAAACTGGTACAAATAAAAAGTACACTTCAGCTGCAAAAAAATGCCTCCTAAATCAAGTTCATGTGTAAAAGTAAAAAAACGTTATTGGTCGCAGAACATGACGCCGTGGCAAAATTTAGAAAAATGCGTCAATTTTTTTTTGTTTTTTTACAGTACCCAAACATAACGAAAAACCCTACATTTTTGATATTTCCAGAATCATAGAAACCTGTAGAATACAGACAACACATCATTTATACACAACATTGAACGCTGTTAAAACAAAACTCCTACAAGCATGGCACGTTTTTTTTTCACATTTTGCCCCACTTACAATATACTGGGAAACCGCAAATAAATTCTATGGTGCAGTGAATGACACCATTAGAAAGTACATCTTGTCCTGCAAAATAAAAACCCTCATATGTCTATGTAGGTGGAAAAATAAAAAAGTTATGGCTCTGGGAAGGCGAGGAGGGAAAAACGTGACAAAAAAATAGGCCTTGGCATTAAGGGGTTAAAGTAAGTGGCCAGGTCTTCAGCACAGAGGTCAGTGACCGGGGCCTAAGCTTCAGGCAGGAATGGAAAGTGTCAGTCAGATTGGGTTATTGTGTAAAGTTGAGATGAAGGAGGTGAAATATCCTATGAGGCTTGAGAGCAGCAGCAGTGGGGACCAGGAGGTAAGTACTACTGTTCTTTTCCTTTCTTGTCCACCCTGGGTCTATTAAGGTGTTCCGAGATATACAGTTATATAATATTTTTTGTCTTCTACTTCAAGCGGGTTGTCCCTCTGGGTCTATCCTTGTCTATAGGCCCTATTAAAGCACATGGATGTTATTGGGGGGGTGCACCACTCGGGTCCCACCATTATGAGCCACAAAAGAGAGCTGCTCTGTAAGCGAGACATGTATTTAATTATATCTGGTGCCTGTTTTTTTTTACGTTTCAATCATAGACAGAAAGGACTAAAATGGACATGCCACTTGTTGTAGGACATTTGGTAAGTAAATTTTTTCTAACATTTTTTTTTTGACAATGTTAATTAATCCTTTAGTGACATCTACCATTTGTCTAAGGGGGAATGTGCTAAGTTCCACATGCAGCAGATGCCAGCTGGGTGACAGCAATGTCACCTGCCATCATTTTGTGCACAATCATGGCTCATACAACACTATAATGAGGAGTCACCTCTGCACAATCTCTAATAGAAGAATTGGCTCATGGGATTGGCATTACAGTAAAGGAGCTCATACACATGAGATCTGTGGAATGTGAATGATTAATCATCTCAGGGATCTTTCATATGAATGACCCCACCATGATCATGATCGCCACATGCCAGACTAAACTGGCTGATCACACACTGAGGCAATCATAACCACAGCTTGATCAAATCCAACCTGATGGATCACATTTTGCCACACGACTCTCTGCCATCGGCCATCACATAATATTTTTCAGACGATGGTTGAACAAACTGACTTAAATTGGCCATTTTAGCTGATTCTGGTCTTAACATATACCTTCATTATCTGAACACATAAATCCCCGGCTAGCATGCAAGGCTTCCTGTTGTTTTTAATAGAGAGATTTCGGCTGTTTGGCTTATGACATGCTGAGAATCTCCGATCTAGGAGTAAGATTCTGAACTCTGTACCATGGAATATCCTGCATAATAACGTTATTAAATTGGAGACCATGTTGTTAAAAATAAGACCACATTATACTTCACATCTACAGATGTCCAGATATTGCCTGTTTGATTTCCAGAGGTGAATAAATATACTAAATGGACGTCCGTCTAGTAGCAGGTTGGACCATGAAGATGGGAACTTGGTTGGCCACAGAATGTTCAGATCACAAACTTTACCATCCAATAGTCCATCCACAGGTATCTGAGGGCCCAGGATGCACCAAGAAAACATTTCTTGCACCCTAACACCACCTCCATCAGTCTGAATTGCTCAGACCTGCCAGGAAACGTTCACTGATTTATGCTGCTTATGTCAAACTCTGACCCCATCATCAGCAACAGAAAACTCGCTTCTTCTGACCAGGAAATGTGTTCCCACTGCTCAGTGGTACAATTTTTGAGCTTTCTGTTTCCCTTAGACGGCAATGGTGTTCTGACCGGTCGCCCATTCCTGCTAAGGAATGAGGAGCTGAGCGCTCTCCTTAGGGGCACCAGCGTTGTATTTGACGGCAGTTTGTTTGAATTGTGAACCCACTGTGTATCACAACTATTTCTGACAGTCTCCCCTGGCTCCTGTCATTGGATGGTTTTCCCTCAATCTCACCATTCTTGATATAATCTTGACACCCCAGCAGGAAACCCCACAAGGCTGGGATCAATGACCTGTCCTCATTTGAGGTTGCTCAAATCACTTGAGGTTTCCATCCTAAGTGTCTTTATATTCTAGGGTTCAGGTACTTCCCCGAGGAGTTGACTGACCTCCATTAAGACACCAGTGAAACTCTTTTTGGATCCATATTTAGGACATGTGATTTCCCAGGGGAGACGTGTTTGTATTTCATAGAATTATTCCTCTCGATCTAGTCCCATTTGATGATGCACTGTCATATTTAACCTAAATTAAAATTATTCTAGGCAAAACATACTGAAGACGTTGGTGAAGAACTCAGTCCATTTCTGAGACGCCTTATTAACAAACTGACGGTAACGTTGTATATATTTGATGAGTTTTATCATAATCTTTTTATACTTTAAGACACATAACATTTTGTCCCAGCAATTATTATATAGCTTCATGATCGCAAAAAAAATAAATTTTTAATTAACCTGTATTACAGGGATTCTTCAAAGACCAAATATGTAGGCTGGTGAGTATCATCTTTATGGTCGGCTCATACAAGACACTAAAACTGTAGATATATATATCAGATAACAGTTGTCCGAACCCGATGGTTAAACTCAGACCAGTCAAACATCTAACATCTCGTAAAAGATGATACTGTCCTTTCATAGAAGAGACCTGTCCTCATACTATACTGTCCTTACATAGGATATCAGACCTGTCCTCATACTATACTATCCTTACATAGGGGAGTAGACTTGTCCTCATACCATACTGTCCTTACATAGGAGAACAGACCTGTCCTCATACTATACTGTCCTTACCTAGGAGAGACCTGACCTCATACTATACTGTCCTTACATAGAGCAGACCTGTCCTCATTCTATATTTGCGGGAACTGGGGAGGGGGTTTGCAGTGAGTTGGGTCCCTTGTAATTATCCTCTTTACAGCACACGTCCTAAGGTTACAGGTTCCATTGTAGGGCAGTTTAAGAGGCTTTATTCAAATCCATTCTCCATACAGTAACTTCAGTAAACATCGTGATAAAAAGCAATGAAATGATTCCTGGCATTCACAGTTTAGCTGTTTAAAGGGGAGTAATAAGCTCACAGATACATGAGGTTTCACGAATCGTATCCTGTCACTCCTGTGCTGTGATTGCTGGCTGTTCTCTTGACTGTCTGTTGTGCAATGGCTGCAGCACACATAGGACTCTGTCTTTACTGTCAGTGTCTCTAACTTCAGCAGCACCCTTCTCCATGCCACACACTCCCTCGATTCCTGGTCTTCCAGAAACTTCTCTATCCTCCCCTTCTCCCAGCATGCATAGCATCAGCTCCAACTGTCAAATCCTTAAAGGGGATGTATCGCTTCATCAGTTCATGTGTTTCATGTTATTTTCAGTTTCTCAGCTCTACAAATCCAGGGGTGTTTCTTCCCCTCCCAGATGGGTGTTTCTTAACTGAAGGTGGATGACATCATCCACCCCTTCACTGTTCATGCTCGCTCCCGAGTCAGTGTGCTCTTCCCCACCTCTCAGTCTGAGTCCACATGCACATGGGGGGGTCGTTCCTCTCCTAGGCAATCTTATTTTGTAAGGGGTGTATGGTTACTTTACCACAGCCCTGCATTCAGATAGACAGTTTTCTATGAACTGAGGCATGATGCTTCTCTTCTCACGGCTGGAGGTTTGTTAAGTTGAATCAGTCTTCTATGAACTCTCCCGAACAGCACGATCTGTCTCCTTTCAAAATTTGCACCAGGGGCATTAGGAACCCAGGCAAAATTGCTGTTTTCTGATTGTTTGAAGCGCTGCAGGGTTACTGCTACTGGCTGTGCAATTTAAAAGTTCTGGCCCCCTTACTTGAGTAAGAGGAGGAATGCACGCTCCCGTGAATAGACGGGGACCAGACGAATGTAAATTAGTAGCCGTAGCCAATGAAAGAAAAGGGGGCGAATCGGCCGGCACTTTGGGGAACGTGTTTACAGAAAAAAAGTAAAAAAATAGTGAAAACAAAACGCTTTCAAATGACACTTAAAATTTCAAAGTTGCTTGGTTTTTACCCGTCCCCTTTTTCTGAAGACCATTTAATGTAATGTATAAAACCCTTAAAAAAAAATGTGGAAAACCCAACCATGCTGTTGCTTAAAATATCTGGCGCCCTCTAAAAGGCCAAAAGAAAATAACTAATTTACACTGAAAGAAAAAAGACAGTGAAAAACTTTCCTAGGTCACATTCTCCCCCTCTGGGTTAAGTCATCCTCGACATTTAGAAAATTACAATGTTGGGACAGTCCCTAAAAAATCACTAGACTTCTAAATTTAGTCAGGTAGGGATTTTTCCTTAAATAAGTTTTTTTCTCTTTTAAATGTTTGACCCCGTTTTAAACCTCAAAATTTTGCCCGTGTCTTTCTGGGTTCCATTGTCCCCCATTACTCAACTGAGTACTATTTTCTAGGCCTGCCCCCCCATTTCAAGGGAGGTGACAACCCCAACATTTAGACAATAATAAAGCAAAAAATGTTTTAAATTATGAAACATCCCAAACTATCTCTCAGCTACATCCGACATTTCCTGAAAAAAAGGAAAAAAAGAAAGAGCAAACAACAAAAACAATTTCAAATAAAAAATTGACATTTATATCTTCGCTGGAAATATTTCCCCCATTTTAAAACCACCAATTTCTATTTAACAAGCTAAAAAAATTTTTTTTACTTTTGGGGCCCTTGAACATCTTTAAAAACCAAATTTTTGTATCTTTCCAAACGGTGGTAGGAAAGTACTTCTCAGGCGTCTTCCCTGATCTGCGGGGAAATTATCCCTGTTTTAACTGAAGTTCTTGGAAATGAAAATCGGTTCTCCCAAAAGTGCATAAGGCCCGTTAAAACACGAGGGTTTTGAAAAACGGTTAAAGCGCGGGGTCCGCGGGGGTATCCGGGGAAAAAACCCGTCCAAACTCCCCATTTTTTAACGGGGTTTTCCCTATGGAAACCCGTGTTAATATTACAGCCGGGGGGTTTGGCCCAGTTTTGGGGGGCCGGGGCCCTTGCGGCTGTTTGAGAATCTCCTGTAAATTCTTGAAAAGGAGCCCTCGGGCCCAGCCCGGGGTGTTGCTGCGGCTGGCGTACGGCTGGGGGGGCGGGCTTCCCCCTGCCTACTAATTTGCATGGGGGCAAAACCCCCGCCCCAAGCCCCCCCCCCCCACTTGGCCGCGACCAACCCCGCGCCCGGCGCAAAATGTGTTTTGTTGGCGAGGTTAGACAGGGCTGGCCGCGAAAAAACCCCGGCCAAACCTCGTGTGAACAGGCCTAAAATCACATCACAGGGGCTTTTTCTTTCTCTGAGGAAATCTTTCTGCTTATATTTTTGCTGATGTTTCGGCTATCATCTTGAGTTTTTAGTTGGATTTATCTCAGAAAATGTTTGAGATGAAGAAAAACCTCATGCAACTCATCATTACAGGTGAGAGAGGATTCCCCATACTATTGCCTTACATGGAAACGAACCTGTTCATACTTTTCTGTCCTTACATAGGAGAAAAAAACCTGTCTCCCCTACTTACTTCCTTCATAGGGGAAACCCCAACGTCCTCATATATACTCCTTACATAGGGAGACCTTTTCCCAATACAACTGCCTTTTTAGGAGAGGGGAACCTGTCCTCTATATACTGTCCTTACATGGGAGAGACTTGTCCTCATCCCAAATGTCCCTTTATAGGAAACCCTGTCTCAACATCTGTCCTTAATAGAGAGACCTGTCCTTACTATTACGTCCTTATAGGAGGACCTGTCCTCATCTATTTCTGTCCTTACTAGAGAGACCGCCCCATCTTTACTGTCCTTTTCATAGGGAGACCCGTCCCTAATATCTGGGCCTTACATAGGGAAACCTGTCCCCATACTTTTTTCCCTTTAAAGCAGGACTGTCCTCATATTTTTTTTGTCCCTTTTTAAAGCAACGGGCCTATTTACTGTTCTTAATAGGAAGGCAAAAACCCGTCCTCATACTTACTGTCCCTTTTTTTGGGAAACCGTCCCCCATACTATTTGTCCTTTAATAGGAGGGGGACCTGTCCCAACTATATGTCCTTACATAGAGGCAGACTTTTTCATTCTATACTGTCCTTAATAGGAGGGCAGACCTGTTTTCCCCAACTATACTTCCCCTTTTAGGAGAGCAGACCGTCCTATACTATGCGTCCTTACATAGGAGGGGCCCTGTCCTCATAATATATTGTCCTTAATAGGAAAAAAAACCCTTCCCTCATATTTTGGGGCCTTTAAACATGGGGGAGTTTGCCCTCAAAATATATTGCCCCTTTAAACATAGGGACCCCCGGTCCTTTTTACCTTTTATTTTGGAAAAGAAACAGCCTGTTTTTAACTTTTTAATGGTTTGGGCAGGGCCCTATCCCCCTTTAAGGAGAGCAAAAAGTTCAACCCCCTGGGAAGATTTTGAAAAGAAAGGGAAAGGGTTTAAAAAGGAAAAAAAAGTAAAAAGCCGGTAAAAACGAGGAGAAAAAAGGTTTCCCAGAGGGATGAAAAAATCGGGCGTTTCCTTTTAGAGGCAAAACTGAGTATTTTGAGGGTGACCCTTTTGAGAGTACTAGCCCTCTCTTTTTCCCAACATGGGTTATACAAAAACTAAAAATTTTCACAAGCCTTTTTATACACAACAACATGGATTTTCAAAGGAATTAAGAACCCTTAAAAATAAAAAATTAATTTATAAGTAAGCAGTTTTTTTCCCAAAGGTCAAAAATAAAATCTGGAAACTTGTAAAGGCTGACAGGAGGGATCATTTAAATTTTTTTCCCCTTATCTATTTGCTATCGGGGGGTTTTGTTCCCCTTTAACATTTCATAGATAGTGTGAAAAAAAAAGCTGCTTTGAATATTAAACCCTTTTTTGCAGAGTTTTACATTTCTCTCTTCTATGAAAGGACGAAATTAGTTTTGAAGACAGGCCCGCTTTTCCCTATTAAGGACAGTATATTTATACAGGCCCTCCCTATGAAAGGAAAATATAGTTTTAACGGGGAAAATTCCCCAAAACTATTTATGGCAAAAAAATTTATAGTATGGGACATTTTTGGCCAAAATTTGTTTCCCTCCTCGCCTTCTGAAAGCCCAAACCTTTTTTTTTTCCATCTACATAGACACGTGGGGGCTTTAATTTTGCAGTGGGGGGGGGCTTTTTTTTGGGGGCTGAATTGAAAATTTTTAAAATTGCTCCCCATTTTGGAATGCATATGATTTTTTTGATTCCCAATTTTTCCCAAATTTTTTTATGGGACAAGAAGTTACAAAAAAAAAAACCCCCCCCCCAAAAAAATTAATTATATTTTAATAGATCAATATTTTCGGACGTGGCCAAAAAATTTGGGTTTTTTTTTTTAATTTTTTTTTTTTTTTTTTAAAAAAAGGGGGTTTTTTTTTTTTTTTTTTTTTTTTGGGACCTTTAAAATTTTTTTTTTTTTTTTTTTGTTTTTTGTTTCCCCCCCGGGGGTTTTTTTTTACGCCAAAAATTGGAAAAAAAAGGGGGGGGGGGGGCCCCCCCGGGGAAAAGGGGGAAAAAAATTCAAAAAAAAACCCCCCCGGGCAAAAAAAAAAGGAATTTGGGCCCCCTTTTTTTTCCCCCAAAAAAAATTTTTAAACCCCCCAAATTTTTTGGGGAAAAAATTTTTTCCCCCCCCCTTTCCCCCCCCCCTACCCCCCCCCAAAAAACCCCCCCAAAAAAAATTTTCCCCCCAAACCCCCCAAAAAAAAATTTTTTTTCCCCCCCCCCAAAAATTTTTTCCCCAAAAAAAAAATTTTCCCCCCCCCCCTAAAAAATTTTTTTGGGGAAAATTTTTCCCCCACCCACAACAATTTTGGGTTTTCCCCCAAAAGTTTTTCCCCCCCCTTTTAAAAACCCCCCCCCCCCTTTCCCCCCCCCCCCCAAAAAAAAAAAAAAAATTTTTTTTTCCCCCCCCCTTTTAAAAAAAACCCCCTTAACCCCAAAAAACCCCCCCCCCCCCCCCCCCCCCCTTTCCCCCCCCCAAACCCCCCCCCCCGGGGGCCCCCCCCCAAAACCCCCCCCTTTTTTCCCCCCCCCTTTTCCCCCAAAACCCCAAAAACCCCTTCCCCAACCCCCCCCAAAAAAAAAAACCCCCCCCCCCCCCTAACCCCCCCCAAAAATTTTTCCCCCCCCCTTTTTTTTCCCCCCCCAAAAAAAAAACCCCCCCCCAAAAAAAATTTTTTCCCCCCCCACCCCCCCCCCCTTTTCCCCCCCCCCCAAAAAACCCCCCCACCCCTTAAACCCCCCCACCCCCCAAAAATCCCCCTCCCCCCAAAAAAAACCCCCAAAAAACCCCCCCTTAACCCCAAAAACCCCCCCCAAAATACAAAACCCCCCCTTTTTCCCCCCCCCCACCCCCCAAAAAAAAAACCCCCCCCCCAAACCCCCCCCCCCAAAAAAAACCCCCTGGGCCCCGGGGGGGGGGGCCCCCCAAAAAAAAACCCCCCCGGGGGGGGGGCCCCCCCCCAAAAGGCCCCCATTAAAAAAGGGGTTTTTAAACCCCAAAAAAAGTTAAACCAAAGGGTTCCAAAAAAGGGGGGCCCCCCCCCCCCCCCCCCCTTTTTTTTTTTTTTTAAAACCCCCCAAAAAAAAATTTTGGGGGGGGCCCCCCAAAAAAAAAACCCCCCCCAAAAGGGGGGCCCCCCCATATAGACCCATTTTGGTACCAGTAATAGCCCCTTTGCCATGTATACCCCCGAGCCAACAGAACCCATGAGCCAGGTAGTAGTCCCCCTAAGCCGGGTGAGTCCTTAATCAGGTTACCCCTGTAATAGCCTTTATAGCCATAGTAGCCCCCTATAGCCGGGTAGTACCCCTATAGCCAAGTATAGCCCCTTAAAAGCCAGGTAGATGCCCCTTCCCCAGGTAGATCCCCTTTACACCAGGTGTGCCCCTTTTTCCGGTAGTTTCCCCTTACAGCCGGGTAGGCTTTAATAAAATAAAAAAAGTACTCACCTCACCACCCCCCAAAAAATCCAGGTCTGGGGGCCGAGCATGTAATGGCAGAGTCATCACGCCGTTAACGTGCACGGCTCCCAAATCTCCTGGGCTGCACACAACTGCCGGCTTAGGAGCCCCAGTGCACGGGGACAGGTAAAAGCCGGCCCCCCCTGCGAGCTGTACATACAGGAGGGAGGCAGGACGGACCCTTGCCTCCTCCCTGTAGCAGCAGGCACGGGGAGTGGCACCTGAACACTCTGTGCACCGCGAGAGTCCGGGGCAAACCTCCTAAGGCGAGGTGGGCGGGGGCAAAGGGCCCCCCTCGGGTGAGTGAAAGCCTGGGCGCCCCGGGCATCCCCCGCCTCTCCCCCCCCTGGGGAAGGCCCGCTCATATATATGCCCCCTTAAATGGGGGGGAAACCCTGTCCTCATACATACGCCTTACATAGGGAGACGTCCCCATACTATACTGCCTTACATAGAGCCTGTCATCATTTTAACGCCTTACATGGAGGGGAAACCTTTTTCCTCATCATACGCCCTTACATGGGGAAGACCTTCCCCCTAACTTATGTCCTTACATGGGAGAGACCTTTCCCCTCTACTATATGCCTTAATAGGGAGCCCTTTCCCTTTTAACTTACTGCCTTACATAGGAGAGACCTGTCCCATACTATACTGTCCTTAAATGGGAAACCCTGCCCTCATACTATTGTCCTTACATGGGGGAAGCCCGTCCCAAAATATATGCCCTTTCATAGGAGAACCTCCCCCCCATACTATACTGCCCTTTACAAGGGGGTAACCTGTCTCAAAATAAGTCCTTAAAAGGAGAGCGCCTTTTCCTTTTTACTGCCCTTACAAAAGGAAGACCTGCCCCTCATACTATATGTTTACAGGGAGGCCTGCCCCTATACTATATTTCCATAGGCCAACTTTGAAAGTGGAAAAATAGGAATCGAAGAGGCAAAAAAATGCATGGAACGCCCATTTGTTGGTTGGCCAGCCCTTCAAAAACCACACCCACTCCACCTAACTACATAAAGCTTTGGAGAACCAGGTAAGCCCCTTAAAACCGGGAGTCCCTTTAGTCGGTAATACCCCCATAACCCGGTAGTACCCCTTTTCAGGCGGTAGATGCCCCCTTTCAAACCCGGTAAATGCCCCCCGCAACAGGGGATGCCCCCCCCTGTAGCCCGGTAAGCTCCCTTTAGCCGGGAACCCCCCCTGTAATCAAATGAGCCCAATTTGTAGCCAGGAGGCCCCCCCTTTAAGCCAGGGAGAGCCCCTTATAGCCAGGTAGAGCCCCCATTTTTTCCAGGAGATCCCCTTTGTAGCCGGTAATGCCCCCCTTTTTTGTAAGGGAGTTGCCCCCCCTTTTTTGTCAGGTAATGCCCCCTTTGTTGTCATATTTCCCCCCCTTTTAGCCAAGAGATGCCCCCCTTTGTTTTTTAGGGGAGTGCCCCCTTTTTTGTCAGATAGTTTGCCCCCATTTATTGTCAGGGATTTCCCCCTTTGTTGTAGTAGATGCCCCCCTTAGTTGTCAGGGAGTTTCCCCCCTTGTAGCCAGGTAGATGCCCCCTTTGTTGTCAGGTATGCCCCCTTTGTTGTCAGGTATTGCCCCTTTTCTAACCCCTTTGTTGACGGGTGGGTGCGCCCTTTGTATGGGGCCAGGTAAAATGCCCCCTTTGTTGTCAGGTAGAGCCCCCCCTATAGCTAATAAAAATAAAATAATAAAAGCCACTTACCTCACCAGGCTCCCTGCAGTGCGTCCAGGTCCGGACATCTCCCGGCCGACTGACTCGGCGTCGAGGGGGGAGTGAGTGCAGCCTCGCGTCACACCCCCTGCGACGCTGATCTGTATGTACACTGCACACACCATGCTGTACATACAGGGGGAGAAGGCAGGAGGGGAACGATCCCTCCTGCCTCCTCCCTATACGGCATGCTGCACGAGCTGCAGCTGCTGACTGATTGTGCAGCTGTGGCCACACAAGTCAGTGAAACTCGCCGGGCGGGTGAGCGGATGCGCTGTAGGAGCGGCCCGGCGGCGCCAGAGTAGCGCACCAGCGTTTACTCCTGGCGCCGCGATCATTTAAAGAACCCCCACTGCCTGCTGGCGGCGGGAGGTTAGCCAACTCTGCCGGGGTGGCGGGGGGGACCCTGATTAGCGGGATCCCCTGCCAAAAGCGGGAGAGTTGGCAT
The DNA here is from genome assembly GCA_025379985.1 of Phyllomedusa bahiana. Taxonomy (NCBI): domain Eukaryota; kingdom Metazoa; phylum Chordata; class Amphibia; order Anura; family Hylidae; genus Phyllomedusa; species Phyllomedusa bahiana. Next base: position 16,217 of record JAODAL010040730.1, read on the forward strand.
GTATGACTATACTGTCCTTACATAGGTGAGATCTGTCCTCATACTATACTGTCCTTATTTAGGAGAGACCTGTCCTCATACTATACTGTCCTTAGATAGGAGAGCAGATCTGTCCTCATACTACGCTGTCCTCATATAGGAGAGATCTGTCCTCATACTATACTGTCCTTGTACAGGAGAGACCTGTCCTCATATTATACTGTCCTTATACAGGAGAGACCTGTCCTCATACTATACTGTCCTTACATAGCAGAGCGGACCTGTCCTCATACTATACTGTCCTTACATAGAAGACCAGACCTGCCCTCATACTATACTGTCCTTACATAGAAGACCAGACCTGTCCTCGTACTATACTGTCCTTACATAGAAGAAAGACCTGTCCCATAAATATACTGTCCTTACATAGCAGAGCGGACCTCTCATCATACTATACTGTCCTTACATAGGAGAGACCTGTCCTCATACTATACTGTCCTTACATAGGAGAGACCTGTCCTCATACTATACTGTCCTTACATAGGGGAGCAGACCTGTCCTCATACTATACTGTCCTTACATAGGAGAGACCTGTCCTCATACTATACTGTCCTTACATAGGAGAGCAGACCTGTCCTCATACTATACTGTCCTTACATGGGAGAGACCCTGTTCCTCCAACTATAACTGTCCTTACATAGGGAGCAGACCTGTCCCCCATACTATACTGTCCTTACATGGGGGGAGACCTGTCCCCCATACTATACTGTCTTACATAGGAGACACCTGTCCTCATACTATACTGTCCTTATACAGGAGAGACCTGTCCTCATACTATACTGTCCTTACATAGGGAGAAAAGTCGGAAACCCGTCCTCATACTAATTTCTGTCCTTACATAGGAGAGCGAACCTGTCCTCATACTATACTGTCCTTACATAGGAGAGCAGACCTTTCCTCATACTATACTGTCCTTACATAGGAGAGACCTGTCCTCATACTATACTGTCCTTACATAGGAGAGCAGACCTGTCCTCATACTATACTGTCCTTACATAGGAGAGCGGACCTGTCCTCATACTATACTGTCCTTACATAGGAGAGCGGACCTGTCCTCATACTATACTGTCCTTACATAGGAGAGCGGACCTGTCCTCATACTATACTGTCCTTACATAGGGGAGCAAATCTGTCCTCCTACTATATTGTCCTTACATAGGAGAGAACTGCCCTCATAATTTACTGTCCTTACATAGGAGAGCAGGCCTGTCCTCATACTATACTGTCCTTACATAGGAGAGACCTGTCCTCATACTATACTGTCCTTACATAGGAGAGACCTTGTTCTCATACTATACTGTCCTTACATAGGAGAGGGCCTGTTCCTCATACTATACTGTCCTTACATAGCAGAGTGGACCTGTCCTCATACTATACTGTCCTTACATAGCAGAGTGGACCTGTCCTCATACTATACTGTCCTTACATAGCAGAGTGGACCTGTCCCTCATACTATAAACTGTCCTTACAAAAGCGAGTGGCCTGTCCCCCAATTTCTTTTACTGTCCCCTTTAAAAGCAAGCGGGGCCTGTCCTCATACAAAAACTGTACCCCTTTCATAGGGGAAAACCGTCCCCCATACTATACTTAAACCTTACATAGGAGAGCAGGGCCCGTTCCCCAAACAGGGGCGTCGTAGGAAATATTCTCGGGGGCTTTATGCCTCGGGTGTATTGCCTTTCTGGGCCCCCAATCTTTTTCCTTTCCCCCCCCCGGGCCCCCATTCCCTATAGTTGTCCGGCGTTGCTTGTTTTTCTCTATAAGAACTTGGGGTGCCCGGGGCGGGGGAATACTAATTTGCTGTCTCTCTGCGTCGCCCCCCCCCCTGGGCTCCCTGAGGCCCCTGTTCGCTGTGCAGGGGCCGAGCCAGCTCCCCTTTTTTCTGACTGCCCGGCAGAAACCCGTAAAAAGGAGACGGAGGAGGAGCCAAAGGAGAAGCGAGCTTGAGTGTTGGCTCCAACCCGAAATCAGTGGGGTGGCCCCCCAAACCCAGCAGAGCACCGGGAGCTACACAAGGTATTAAATTTTTTCAGGCTGGGGGAGAAAATTTTTCAAATTTACATGTCTGGGGGGGGGGGGGGCAAATATAAATTTTAAATTTCGAGTAAACTGTCAGCTCTGTGGGTTCCCCCTGAACCCAAGAGCTTAAAAATCTACGTTTTTACTGATCAGCTCAATCTTTGGGCCCGCAGTTTTAAATATGCCCCTAAGGGTGTCATAAAAATTTAAATAATACCCGCTGGGCCCGGGGGGGGTGTATATACGCCCACCTGAGGGGGTGTATATACCTTTCCTGGGGGGGCAGTGTTTAAAAGCTTCCCGAGGGGGGAGGGGATAAAAACTACCCGAGAGGCAGTGTTTTTAGCTTCCTGAGGGGCGTGTATACAGCTAAAATGGGGGTAAAATTTATAACCCGGGTTCCCGGGGGGAAGTGTATCCCGGTTCCTGAGGGGGAGTATTTTACAGCTTTCCTGAGGGGGAGTGTATTTCAACTTCCTATCGGGCATATATAAAAGGTTCCAGGGGAAATTATTTCAGTGCCCGAGGGTGTAAATAAAGCCCCCTTGAGGCAAATATAACAAATACCTGAGGGGGCCCGTGTATAAAGCTTCCTGGGGGCAGTTATACGCCTTTTCCCGAGGGGCAGTGTATTCAGAACCCAGAGGCGTGTTTATGTTCCTGGGGGCAGTGTAAAACCCCGCTACCTTAGGGGGAGTATATTTAACTTTCCCGAGGGGGAGTATATACAGCTTCCCGAGGGGCAAAAGTAATACACTTTTCCTAGGGGCATGTATACCGCTAAACCGTGGGGGATGTATTTCAGCTTCCAGGGGGTTTTATTTAAACTTCCCCGAGGGGCAGTGTATACAGCTTACTGAGGGGGTGTATATACGCTACCCGAGGGGCAGTGTATACCCCCTTTCCCGAGGGGTGAAAAAAAGCTACCTGAGGGGGTGTATTTTACAGGTTTCCCCCGAGGGGGAGTGTATACAGCTACCCGGAGGGGCAGTGTAAAAGCTTCCTGAGGGGCAAATGTATCCCGCTTCCCCAGGGGCCCGTGTAAAAACTGTTCCCAAGGGGGGCAGTTTATACAGCTTCCTTTGGGGGGGCAGGGATATACAGCTTCCTTTTTAGGGGGGGCGGGGGCCGGGGGCGGGGGGGACAGGGGGGGGGGGGGGGGGGTTCCTTTTTATTGGGGGGGTATATACAGCCTTCCTAGGGGCATTTAATTAACAGGCAAACCTGAGGGGCAGTTATAAAGCTTCCCCCCCCGAGGGGGTGTTTTCCCCGTGCCTTTAGGGGCAGTGTATACCCGTTAAAAAAGGGGGGGGTATAAAAGCTAAACCCGAGGGCAGTGTAAAAAACAGCTACCTGAGGGGGGTTTTTAAACAGGGTTCCTGAGGGGAGTTTTATAAGTTTTCCCGAGGGGCCCTGTAACCCCTACCTGAAGGGGGCAATTTTATACAGCTAAAATGTGGGGCAAAAGTAAAACCAAACTTTTTGAGGGGGAGTGTAACAGCTTCCGGAAAGGGGGAAATATATACACTTCCTGAGGGGGAGTAATACAGCTTTTCCCGAAAAGGCAGTTTAAACGCTTCCCGAGGGGCAGTATATACAGCTTTCCAAAGGGGAAAGTATTTTAAATTCCTGAGGGGCAGTTTTAAAACGCTTCCCGAGGGGGAGGTATACAGCTTTCCCGAAAGGGGGGGTGTATACAGCTTCCTGAGGGGCAGTATAAAGCTTCCTAGGGGGTGTTTTTTACAGTTTTCCCGAGGGGTGTAAAATACAGTGGGTGTGGGGCAGTGTTTACAGCTATGTGCCCGAGGGGGAGGTATACAGCTATTTTAAATGAGGGGGGAGTTTTATACAGGTACTTACCCCAAGGGGGGATTATATACAATTTGGGTTTCCTTAAAATGGAGGGACTTTAATTACACTTAATAAAATTTTGTTTTGCCGGGGCCCGTTTTACAATGGCGTCACTAGTGGTGCTGCGTGGGGTAAAAGTCCGGCAGTATTAATTTTAAAATTTGGAATTGATGGTTTGGTAATTTTTGGTATTTTTTTTTGAAACAGTATGGGCGGTAAAATTTTGGTATATCTACTCCTGTTTTTGGTGTATTATTGTTAGGCTATGTTCACAAAGGGGTTATTTCGAACGTATTTAATCGGATTTTCCCCATGAAATTCGTTCTTAAATAGTTGAAAATCCCGTTGCAAATAAAGGGGTTTACCCAAATGTGGCACGTATTTTTAACTGATTTTTCCCCAAGGAAATTTACCCATCTCCATTCATTTTAGGTGGTGAATCCGTCCGTAAATAATTGACATGAAATTTGGGTTTTTTTTTCCGTCCGGATTGCCGTCGTCAATCCGCGGCGGCAATCCGGCACGGAAATACGCGTCGTGTGAACGACGAGCCATATTTTCTATTGAAATCAATAGAAAATAGGCTGTGACTTATTTCTGACTGATTTGCCGACGGATTGACGATCGTCAATCCGTCGGCAAATCCGCGGCGAAATAAGCCGTGTGAACGAGGCCTTAGTCATATTATTTAGAGGTGTTACACTATTATACAGAAATGAGTGGTTTTGAAAAGGCAGTTTTGTCAGTGCTGACTTCTTTTACAATGTGGTGCTGAGAAGATGGACAGGATGTATTGAAATTTGCAGAAAATTAGTGACAATAACGGACTTTTTTTATCTGTAAAAATACATGAAGCAGCTCACAATATGGTATGAAAATACTGTGTGAACTCCACCCTATTGAGCAAAATGTAACACAGAGGGCCCGGCCCCGGATGTTTTAGGACCCTAGCAACGCCCCTGGTTCTCATACTATATTGTTCTTACATAGGAGAGAACTGCCCTCATAATTTACATTCCTTACATAGCAGAGCGGACCTGTCCTCATACTATACTGTCCTTGTACAGGAGAGGGAACCTGTCCTCATACTATACTGTCCTTATATAGGAGAGACCTGTCCTCATACTATACTGTCCTTATATAGGAGAGACCTGTCCTCATACTATACTGTCCTTATATAGGAGAGACCTGTCCTCATACTATACTGTCCTTATATAGGAGAGCGGACCTGTCCTCATACTATACTGTCCTTACATAGGAGAGACCTGTCCTCATACTATACTGTCCTTACATAGGAGAGACCTGTCCTCATACTATACTGTCCTTACATAGGAGAGTGGACCTGTCCTCATACTATACTGTCCTTACATAGGAGAGACCTGTCCTCATACTATACTGTCCTTACATAGCAGAGACCTGTCCTCATACTATACTGTCTTTACATAGGAGAGACCTGTTCTTATACTATACTGTCCTTACATAGGAGAGACCTGTCCTCATACTATACTGTCCTTACATAGCAGAGCGGACCTGTCCTCATACTATACTGTCCTTACATAGGAGAGACCTGTCCTCATACTATACTGTCCTTACATAGTAGAGACCTGTCCTCATACTATACTGTCCTTACATAGGAGAGACCTGTCCTCATACTATACTGTCCTTACACAGGAGAGACCTATCCTCATACTATACTGTCCTAACATAGGAGAGCGGACCTGTCCTCATACTATACTGTCCTTACATAGGAGAGCTGACCTGTCCTCATACTATACTGTCCTTACATAGGAGAGACCTGTCCTCATACTATACTGTTCTTACATAGGAGAGACCTGTCCTCATACTATACTGTCCTTACATAGGAGAGACCGGTCCTCATAATATACTGTCCTTACATAGCAGAGCGGACCTGTCCTCATACTATACTGCCGTTACATAGGAGAGACCTGTCCTCATACTATACTGTCCTTACATAGGAGAGACCTGTCCTCATACTATACTGTCCTTACATAGTAGAGACCTGTCCTCATACTATACTGTCCTTACATAGGAGAGACCTGTCCTCATACTATCCTGTCCTTACATAGGAGAGACCTGTCCTCATACTATACTGTCCTTACATAGGAGAGACCTGTCCTCATACTATACTGTCCTTACATAGGAGAGACCTGTCCTCATACTATACTGTCCTTACATAGGAGAGACCTGTCCTCATACTATACTGTCCTTACATAGGAGAGCGGACCTGTCCTCATACTATACTGTCCTTACATAGGAGAGACCTGCCCTCATACTATACTGTCCTTACATAGGAGAGACCTGTCCTCATACTTTCCTGTCCTTACATAGGAGAGACCTGTCCTCATACTATACTGTCCTTACATAGTAGAGACCTGTCCTCATACTATACTGTCCTTACATAGGAGAGACCTGTCCTCATACTTTACTGTCCTTACATAGGAGAGACCTGCCCTCATACTATACTGTCCTTACATAGTAGAGACCTGTCCTCATACTATACTGTCCTTACATAGGAGAGACCTGTCCTCATACTATACTGTCCTTACATAGGAGAGACCTGTCCTCATACTATACTGTCCTTACATAGGAGAGCGGACCTGTCCGCAAGCTATACTGTCCTTACATATAAGAGAACTGTCTTCATACTTTACTGTCCTTACATAGGAGAGACCTGTCCTCTTTCTATACTGTCCTTACATAGGAGAGACCTGTCCTCTTGCTATACTGTCCTTACATAGGAGAGACCTGTCCTCATACTTTCCTGTCCTTACATAGGAGAGACCTGTCCTCATACTTTCCTGTCCTTACATAGAAGAGACCTGTCCTCATACTATACTGTCCTTACACAGCAGAGCAGACCTGTCCTCATACTATACTGTCTTTACTAACCTCTGTCACCTGTAGAGAATGGAAATGTTCATACACAGTATAGCTCTATAAATTAAGACTTTTTATATCTCTAATTAAAATATTTGCTTCCTTGACAGACAGATGATGTGGATAATTTAGTTAATAAAGATGTTGCTCTTGGTGGGATTATTGGAGGTTCTGAAGAAGGCAAAAGTTCTGGTCGTCTTCCTATTGTTAATGGTCCTGGATAAATTCTTTAGACAAATAAAACCTAATACAGCTTTGGTAAGTTTAAAAAAACTACTGCATTTAGCTCCTACTGTATATATTTCACTGATACATTTAAAGAAAGTTAAATTTTTGTCGTAAATATTCTGTGATATGATTATAGCTGGTGAGCTCAAATTCGGAGTTCAGAAACTTAAAAAAATAGTAAATTCTGCCCCAACACGTCATGACTTGTTGAGCTGAAAGCTGGTGGGGGACCGTGCGGCCAGCAGTGAAGCAGAGACGCGGCTGATCAGCAGTCATCTCCACCCTGTGATATTATTCACATCCTACATCCAGATGATAAACCCATGTTGGGCTCTTTTCACATTTGCTATAATCACTCCCTGGACCCCATTCATCTTGTGTTCTCCATTGGGCTGGGTCACCTTTTTTACAAGACAATCCGACAGGCAAAGGACAGCACTCTGTGGCATCTATCAGGGGTATATATCTCTTCGTGTCACAGGGGTCTTAGAGAATTTATTTGTAAAGAGCTGTGGACATTTTGAAGGTATTGAGGACTTGGATTATGTGAGTGGCCTAGTGCTGATGTATCCACCATCTATTACATAGGGAAAAAAGTGGCCGTGTTTTCGGAACAATATGTATTTAATGTGCACGTTGCCTAAAGCCATAGGGAAGGATAACAGGAATATTTGTAAGCTCAGTATATTACTCCCTCACACCATATCACCTAAATAGTCCAACATCTGCTCATCTATTCTCCACAGGGACTCAAGCTTCCAACGCTGATGGACCTGACATAGAAGGAATGGATTCTATGCAGATTCTTCTGATTTTCTGAAATGTCTCAATCATCTCTTTACACATTTCTCAAGTTCTTTAACAATGATTGTTGCCAATTTTTTTCTCTGGTCTTTTAATCATACCTTCATTCAATAAATTTCCTGCATATTACAATGTGTGCGCTGTATTTTTATTAAGAACTAGCAGAATAACACAAAAGTTTAAAATATTTTTTTACATTTTAGCTCCATTTTCAATACTTCTCAAAAAAAATGGATGGGGTTAATCAGAGGTGTAGCCTCCTGCGTCTGGCAGCATTATTACTATTTACACTAGAAATCTGGCACATAGCTAGTGTACAGTTTCTTGCCCACAAACAGGCTAACAAATTTGTTGCATCTTACGCCAACATTCCTGAGCTAAAGTTCAGCAAATGAAATTTAGTAAATTCCCCACTACCTGTCTGAGATACATTTCCTATTAGTGTATATGGCCGTTATAGAGGGGCTTGCTTTAGCACATTAGTCATGTCTATGTATTGTGCCGCTGGGAAAAATTGACAACATCCTCCAACCCCTCTTCCCTGAGCCCAGGTTCTCATTGAGAAGATCCAATGGTGTGCGGAGTCTTAGGCTACTTCCAATTTCTGTTTATCATATTTTCCTGGATAAGATAGCACAGAGCGCTATGCTATTCCATTAAGCTGAATGTTAAGTAGCATCCATCATAGGAGGACTACACCTACATCCACAGATAACTCCAACTGAAATTGAAAGACTCAGTGTCAAGAAAACCTTACAAGCAATACCTTGTGGGAAAAAATATTCAAATTAGTTTTTTTCCATTCAAAAAGAACTTTATTTAAAAGAAAGGATGGTACAGTCAATTAAGCAACAATGACGAAAGTAACATCATTACAATTACAACATTGTACGCGGACAGTAAGAAATAAGTCCAATCTATGAAGGAGTAAAGCAAGATACATTAACTATATGAATAATATTGGGAATGGTTGTAGCAGTACACACACAACCGATTAGCAAAACATAGTGTAAAGTAAACATGTTAGAAACAAGGTTTTCTGAATGGACGCAACGAGGCAACCCAGGTAACTCCCAAGCACCGTTCGCTGAGCCTGCCTTAGGTGGATATCAGTAATATAGTGCACTAATATCTAGGTGATACTTTCAAGGTAATATCAATAGTCATCATGGTAGTAGAGACCGTCAAAGAAAAAGACATAACTTAACTGGGGGAGAGGGAAACCAGTCGGAATCAGGGACCCACCGCCGCGCACCAGGATTTCAGATCGGCTACAGAGAAGTATCTTTGGAGAGTAAGATAGCAATCAGATTTACAAAAGGTAAACCAGGCACCCCAGATTTTCAGTGTCACTGAGCGAGCCACTTCGTGTTTCCTCCCACCTACAAAGTCTATGAATCTCCTTAAACCAGTCCGTGATGGAGGTGCTGACTGTGGACCGTCAGAGTCTAGGAATGACTAGTTTGGCAGCGTTCAACAGAGTAGTGATTAGGCAGCTTTAAATTGAGCGGACAGGATACTGGACAGCAAGGAAGAGTAGGGTGGCTGGATCGTTATTTAATCTTTCGCCACTAATCAGGTTAATGGTGTTGATTACTTTAAGCCAAAAGTGTTTCAAGGATGAACACTTCCACCAGACATACAACATCGTGCCTTCTTCTTTATGACAACGCCAGCACAGATTCAAAACCGAGGGGAACAGGGTATGTAACAAGGATGGGACCCTCTATCAACGAAAGATGATCTTATAATTTAGTTCTTGCACTTTTACCGAGACAGAGGTCTTGTGAGCCCCACTGAATATTTTGCTCCACTTGTCATTGGAGAATTCTCTAGAAAGCTCTCTCTCCTCCAGGCTTTTTGATATGCAAATCTGGGAAAGTCCCCTACGTGCGTCAGGAGTCCATGAACTCTCAAAACAAGATGTGTGGTATGAGTTTTCTGCAGACACCAAGTCTTAAATATAGAGGGAGCCCTGGTCAGGGAGAGGGATGTTGCATAAGTGGAGCAAATGCTATGTAGTTGATAATAGTGCAGTCTAGAGAAGTTCAGGTTACAAGAGTCAACAGCTAAATCAGAATATGGCTTAAAGGTATTACATATATATATATACATCCTTCATTATCGCAAAACCCCTGTCTCCACCAAAGCCGAGCCCCGTGAATCTCAGGGTTTCTGGAACCCCTGGATTACCAGTAATGGGAGTAAGCGGGCCTCCTGGTTCGAATATATGCATAGAAGAGGGATACAGTTTGCACAATCAGAGGAGAAAGGCTAAGAGCTTTTTTGGGCATCAATGACGGGGGCACCCAAGGTATAACTGCAGTTGGCGAACCATACATGGCAGATTCAAGTTGGGCCCAGAGTTTGACATGTGCATCATGGAAGCCATCCAGGATCCTAGCCGCTGTTGCCGCTAAATAATAGGTTAGGAAGTTTGGTAGAGCTCCCCTTTGGCTTTCGGTTTCATTAGGATGGTCTTGAAGATTCTAGGGTGTTTTTTTTGCCCAGACGAAATGCATAGTCTGCTTTTGCAAGAAACAGAAGAAGGATTTATGGAGCAGGATAGGGATCGTTTGGAACAGATAGAGTAAACGGGGCAAAATGTTCATCTTCAAAATTTTAATATGACCTATCCATGAGAAATCCTTTTTGTACCATCTGGAGAGGTCTACTTGAATTAGGTTAAACAAACTAGAGAAGTTAAGATCAAAAGTTTTTTTAAAGATCTGAGGGGATGTGGACACCTAAATATTTGATAGAGGAGGTAGCCCAGGAGAAGGAGCAATGTTTCCTAAGCTGGGCAATGTCTTCCGGGGGTAGAGTGAGATTCAGAGCTACATTCTTAGACATGTTGACTTAGTGGTTGCTCAACGACCCAAAATTATGAAGTACTGAAGAATGGATGGGAGAGAGATGAGAAGCTCAGTGACGTACAAAAGCCAAATTAGTTACTTTGTAAGTGCCACCTACAAGTACACTGTAACTCCACATCTCACCCATTGACTTACAGCTGTCTACAGATGTGTGTCTAGTATGGCAGATATTCCCAGCCATGTTTCCAGGATCTTTTATGGGTTAGACATTGACATACTGGTAGCTTACAACTAATTTGTTGCTTGGCACACTAAGATACAAAACAAAAATTCTTTCCAAAAAGTGCTGGGTATATAGGATATCTCAATCCACTAAAGTCCAATATAAAGTATACACCTGCACAAAAAGTTGAATTTCAAAAATTATATATAATTTTAAATTTTTATTTTTTATTCATGCAAAAAGTAACGTGATGAGACAACTTTAAATTGCAAGGCGACTGAATATGAACGTTTTCTGTCCCCCAGGGATTCTTTACTGTAAGAGCAGTGAGACTGTGGAACTCTCTGCCAGAGGAACTTGTCATGGTGAATTCACTAACAGAGTTCAAAAAGGGTTTGGATGCATTTCTGGAGCATAATAATATAACAATTTATAGTGTCTAGGATTCTGGAGGGGGTCATTGATCCAGGGATTTTTCCGATTGCCAGATTGGAGCTGGGAAGGAATTTTTCCCTAAAATGAGAACTATTGGCTTCTACCTCATTGGGGTTTTTTTGCCTTCTCTGGATCAACACTCTAGCACAACAGGCTGAACTCGATGACGTCTCGTCGTTTTTCGGCCTTACAAACTACGACACTATGAAACTATGAAATATGTCGATCTGAAAATAATAAAATACACATATTAAATATTTACAATAAAAATCACAATAAACAGCATCATACATTAACAATACACATAATATATCAAATAATATGTACATTCTAGTAGAAGATAAATCCCAATGGAAACCTACGAGAGACTGCACTAGACGAACAATGAGGCCGTCATTAATTTCTATTTCCGAGCTTCGGCCGGCTTCTATCTTGTCCTAGGTTGCCGATAGGTATTCTGCTTAAGTATTATGCACTATGCCTATGTTTATTGAGACTTTTTGTCCCGTGGTGGAGACCTTTATTACAATATTTATTTTATAATTTTTGGTTATCAGGTGTCATGCAAGGTTGTGCTGCTTCTTTTGGAGACATTCACATAACAGTGTGAATGTAAGGCCATGTTCACACGGCTTAAAATGGGCCGTATTTCGGTCCGTAATTACGCGCCGGAGTGCGCAAATTACGGGCTGAAAACGGCCCAGTAATTACGGTAATCCACAGTTCTCATAGAGAGTTCTCCTCTTCCTCCTCGGCGAATCCGCCGGGCGGGGAGATAATTGACATGTGAATTACCAGCGGTGTATACGCGCCGCTAGTAATGCAAGTCTATGGGCCGGCGAGGTGCCGGCCCTCCCGCTCCCGCCCCGCCCCCGGCCACACGGCATAATTGCGGGGCGTAATTACGCCCTGCAAATAAGCAGTGTGAACCCAGCCTAACAGTGAGTACACATACAGTGCCGAGTGAGACTGCATATACCTAAACAAACAAAGAATAGATCTCACTTGGCCCACAGCCCAATCATATATTACTTCTCAGTGTTAGGATACAACTGCCTCCAGAGAAAGAACAGCCCACACCGTCATGAGGAGAACCCGTCACAAGAAGGTTTAGGAATGGAGCACTAGCCTGTGATTGAGAGGTATAACGGAGAAGTCTTGAAGGTTGACCAGAGCCAAGTTTTTATTAAACTTATGCTGCTGGTCTGGTGTCTGGGAGATCAGTTCCTCCATTCTCTGAATAAAACCAATCTTAGCATACCACCCTTCAATGGTTGGGGGAGTGGGCAATTTCCACTTCCGCGATATTATTGTTTTGGCTGCATAAAGGAAATATTTTTATTGATTGTAAGTTTCAGGCTTAGTAATCCTTATTTCTTTTCTGATACAAGACAAGACTGAAGAAAAAAATTGCCCAGGGATCTCGGTATCCCATGTTTACATGGTCCAAGCCAAATTAGATAAACAAAATGTGAACATGGCTCTGGGACCAGATGGCTTACACCCAAGAGTTCTTAACTCAGCTGTTATTTTGGTGCCCTTCGACTTAGAAATCCTCTGGTGACTGGTATGGTGACAGGGGCAAGGCAGATATGGTTCCCATATTCAAAAAAGGTACTAGGTCTTGCCCAAAGGATTATAGACTGCCAAGCTTAAAGGAGTGTTCCATGCCCTAACAATGCTCATTTGTCCATTGGGGTATGAGTAAAAATAGAAGCTAAGACTTCTATACTTACCTCCCGGACGCTCCCGTTCACTCCCAACTGCCGATGCATGACTGGCTGCACATGTCATGTAAACAATGAATGTTCACTGCTTACTTACGGACCTACAGCCGGGAGTGAACGGGAGCCTCCGGGAGGTAAGTATGAGGTTTATCTTCTATTTTTACTCATACCCTGAAGGACAAACCAGCATTGTTACATCCCAGAACACCCCTTTAATCTCTGTTGAGGGAAAACTATCTGAGAGGCTCGATATACAGGATTATGTGACATTAAGGGCTCGTTTACACGGCAGAGGACAAATACCGGTCGGTTTATCTGACCAATATTTGTCCGGTTTGTGTGCCGTCCCCACGGCCGGAGGGGTGATGGCTCCCCCTTCACATTGACATGCACATATTCCGTTCGAAAACCGGATGGAAGAATGTGCAAGCACAATGTTTTTCGGGCGGACAGCGGTTTGAAAAACTGCTGGGTGGAAAACCCATGCAGTTGGGGACTGCTGCACGGGTTTTCCATAGAGCCCCGTTGTGCTCGTTTGCAGACGGTCTGCAAAACCGCAAACCGTGCCATGCTGGCCATCCCTTATTTCTGAAGGGAAGATGATATCAGGCAGAAATCTGGATAGAGAGGCAGCTGTGAATCTAGTGTTTTTTGGACTTCCAAAAAGCATTCGAAACTCCCATCTAAGCGCATATTGAGTAATTAAAGCCCGTAGGGTTAGAAATAATTATGTAATTAAGTACAATCAGATATCTGTTTTCAGTCCAAAGAAGGGTAGGAAACAATTCCTACTATATACTGAATCTTGCAGACAAAGCAAAATACACAAAGGTGCTCCCTAGTGTAGTATTTCAATTATAAGGACAAGGTGTACCAGATGAATATGCACACTCACCTTGTATTGTTGTGCAAAGTGTGAAGGCACAATACTCCTTCAAGCCAGGTGCCGGATCACCAATACTTAATCAGGGTTAGAGCTGCAGCTAGTCCGTGGGTTCCTCCCCGCGCCCCACGTGGGAAGGTGGACGATCTACAAGTGTTTACTGAAAGAAAGATTTTCAGGATCTAATTTGGCAGAACTTCCATAAGTACCACACATGTAGATATACTGAATCTTGAACCTTATAACATTCAAAGTCCACTTTTATTCAACTTATTAAATATATTGGGGAAGGAATGCATAACGCTTTTTGCAGAGGATACCAAGCTATGTAGTATGCTTGCAATTTCTGAACATCTTATATTGATTGCATCAGAGCTCCTGTTTCTTTTTTTAAGAGCACCATATGAAATAAAAGAGGAGCTCTGATTAGTTGCAATGGGCAACAAAGAAAGTCTTAGACCTAGACAGTTTTCATACATGAGGCCATAAGTGGTTGGGCAAAGGAGGTTCAATATGGATAAATGTAAAGTTCTGCATCTGGGTACTAATCTGCAGGCATCATATGTTCTGGGGGGAGAAAACTGGGAGAATCGCTTTGTTCTTCATTGAGAAAGATCTGGGCGTTCTTGTATGTCATAGATTACAGAACAGCATGCAATGTCAATCAGCTGCCTCTAAGGCCAGCAGAATATTGGCGTGTATTAAAAGAGGCATGGACTCATGGGAGGGGAGGGGGGGAGGTGGATTGTACACTCTCCATTTTGTTGGTGACTGAGGACACCATACAGAGCTGCTGTGTATCCATAGCTGAAAAAGGAAGAACCAGAGTGAAATTGTGATTACATTTAGGGGATGTTCACACGGCGTCTTTGACTCCATGTTACATACGCTTTTGGATATGTGTTTTGGTCCGTCTGTCAGTTCCCAGACGGACCCAAACCCTTTATCTAATAAATAGCAGTGTGACTATACTTTGCAGTTTATTAGAAACACGCATTGGCGTTCAGACGAGTGATCTCTGATGTGTTTCTCACTGTGTCTTTCGGATCCGTTCCATGAAGTGACATATCAATTCTTGGTCCAAAAGACACAGCAGGAGCCCTATGTAAAATTATGGGGTGCGATTCTACTGCAGCCCACACGAATCCAAACACTCAGCTGCGTTTGCATCCGAAAGACGCTGCATTTTTTGATGCACTTTTCAGACTCAACACAGATCCAAAAGCGGATCCAAAGACGCAATGTGCACATACCCTTAGTCTATTTCACTATGGATATGCGGAAGGAACGCCACAGTATATGTCTGCATCCCTGTTCACAGGTATCCACAGGTGGCCAACGTCCATAGACCCTAAGAACTAATATTCGTTTAGTTCACATGTGAACATTAGGCTGTGTCTATCCTGCAGTGGACAAAAAAGCACCTGAAAACCAAATCCTAAAATCCTTCATAAAACTGAGTTTTTTGTCCCCTGACGGTCAAAAGCTGTTGAAAAAAACGGCCATTTTATGGCTCGTCTGGTTTTTAATGTCTGCATGAATCAAGCCAATGGGTGTGACTCCGCCCTACAAAAGGGGATGGAAAGTACATTATTACGTTTATGGATCCGTGTTGGTTCAGAAAATTGAATCCAAAAACACTGCAACAATCGGATCTAAAACAGATCCAACATGTATCCAATGTGCAGCTACTGTGTTTTTGAATGTGTGTTGGATGCAGCAGGATCACTCCATATAGTTTTAAATTGGGCTCCTGCTGCGGATCAAGAATCAATGTCAATTTGTGGAACGGATCCAAAAGATGGATCCGAAAGACGCAATGAGACGCATCAGAGATCACTCGTCTGAACACAGATACTTGTTTTATATTAAAAGCAATGTAAATCACACTGCTGTATGTTAGATACGTGTTTGAGTCCGACAGAATCGGATTTTAGCGTCAAAATCTGCAGCAAAACATATTGTAGCGTCAAAATACGCAGTAAAACGGATTTTTAGCGCCAAAATCCACAAAGAAATAGAGTTTAGAAACGGAGTTTAGCGTCAAAATCTGCAGCGAACGGAGTTTAGCATCAAAATCCGCAGCGAACAGAATTTAGCATCAAAATCCGCAGAGAAACGGAGTTTCGCGTCAAGATCTGAAAAGAAACGGAATTTAGCGTCAAAATCCGTAACAACTGGATTGTAGCGGCAAAATCCGTGAAAAAATGGATTTTAGCAGCAAAATCTGTAAAGAATCGAATTTTCAGGATCAGAAGCGAGAGAACTTTATTAGCACCAAAATCCATAAAGAAAAGGATTTTAGCGCCAAAATCCGTAGAAAAAGAATTTTTTGGTGTCAGAAGCGAGAGAATTTTATTAGTGTCAAAATCTGTAAATAAAAGGATTTTAGCGCAAAAATCCGTTAAAAAAATGTATTCTTGCTCCAAATTCCGTTCTAAAAAAGCATTTTTAAGATCAGAAGCGAGAGAACTAAAATTAGCAGAAAAATCTTGAATTGTGCAAAAATCGTTGGTGACAAAAGCACAATCACTTTATTAGGAACGAGGACACGTCGGACACTTATCTGCTTCTTCTCTGGCAGCCTTGCTGAGCAGACATTCAGTAGCTGCTCCTCTGGGCCCACAATCATAGTTCCCTGCTCCCTGCAGACAATAGAGCAGAGCTGAGCTCACAGCAGGGAGGGGCTGGAAGGACTCTCACTGACTGAAGCTATTGAGACAGGAATCGTCTCAAGTCTCTTACCTACAGTGTTTACTTTATGGCAGCTTCCTGTGTGTTGTGCAATTCACACTGTCTCTGAAGGGGGGCAGGGCTCTTACACACAGGAATCTGTATAACTCTCTTTACAGGCTCACAATTAAAATTACAGCAAAAGAGAATAAAAAGATGATAGAAAAACACACACATTACTGCAAAAAAAAAAAAAATTTGCGACACAATCCCTTTAATACTTACTTCTGTACTGTGACTGGAGCCGGGCCATCTCCTTCTCTGTGAGTGGGCGGGGCCTCACTGATTTAAGTTGGGACGTAATCCCGGCTGCTCTGACAGAGGAGGGCCTGTGCCCAGTCACACTGCAGAAGTAAGTCTTAAGCAAAGACCAGGCCTGAAGGCCTAATCTCTATGTAATCGTGTTGAGCTGTTACTTGGAGACTGGGCCCTCCCTGAGAAGGGCCCCAGTCTTGTCCAGCCTCCCTCCTGCCCTGTCTAGCCTCTCCACTGCCCCGTCCAGCCTACCCCCTGCCTTGTCCAGGCCCCCTTCCTTATCCAGCATCCCCTTGTCCTCTCCAGCCTCCGCCTGCCCTTTCCAGCCTCTCACCTGTCCTGTCCAGCCTCTCACCTGTCCTGCTTCCCCTGCCCAGGCCTCCCGGTCCTGTCCAGCCTCCCCCTGCCCTGACTAGCCTCCACTCTGCCCTGTACAGCCTCTCCTGCACTAACCAGCCTCCCCTTGCCCTGACCAGCCTCCCGCCTGTCCTGTCCAGGCCCCCCAGTCATATTCTTGGTTTTAAGGATGGTCCTTTCCCTCTCACAGAGGGCTAGCCTGTCCGTACTACTACATAGGCTGCACACTGTACCAAGTTGGTCTGCATGGCAGTCATCCCAGAAGGAAGCCTCTTCTAAACATGATGCACGAGAAAGCCTCCAAACAGTTTGCTGAAGACAAGCACACTAAGGACAAGGAGTACTTCAACCATGTCCTGTGCTCTGATGAGACCAAGATAAACTTAGAGTGGAGGAAATAATTATTTGATCTCTTGCTGATTGTGTAAATTTGCCCACTGACAAAGGCATGAAGAGTCTATAATTTTAAGGGTAGAATAGAAGATCAAAAATAAAATCCAGAAAATCACACTGTATAAAATTTTAAAATTGATTTTTCATTTTGCATGAAAAAAGATTTTATCCCTCTGGGAAAAAAGACTAATACTTGGGGGCAAAACCCTTGTTGGCAAGCAAGCAGGCACACATTTTTTATAGTTGATATGAGGCTTGCGCACATGTCAGGAGGAATTTGGTCCACTCCTCTTTGCGATCATCTCAAATCATTAAGATTTTGAGGCTGTCGTTTTGGAACTCAGAGCTTAACTCCCCCAATTTTTTCTAGGGATTAATCTGGAGAATGGCTAGCCACCCCATCCCTTTCTTTTTGACCACTCCTTTTTCCCCCTTGGCTGATGTTTTTGGGTCACGCCCTTGCTGGAAACCCACCCCATGACCCATTTTTTAAAAGTCCTGGCGAGAGAAGGACTTTGCCCAAACAGGATTTTATAACAGGGCTCATCCATTCACCATTGATCAGTGAAGAATCCTGTTCCCTAGCAAGAAACCCCCCCCAAAACAGTTTCCACCTCGAAGGGGGACGGGGGCCCCACTGCCGGGAGATTTTTAAAAGGGGGTTTTACCAATGTAATGTTGACGTGAATCCCCAAAATAGGTATTTAATCTTTTTTCTAAATAATGTGATTACAAAAATAAACCTCTGAAGCTACACTTTCTTTCCATGCCCTAGTTACCGACATTTACATTAGACAGGCCCGGGGGCTGATCGGGCCAGGCTTGCGCTGTAGCACTTCTTATCTGATGACGGGGAACATAAGGGAGCTTGCAAGGACTGGGAGAAATACCCTGTCTTTTGTATAGGAATCCACGTTCAAAAGTATTATTTGTGTAAACTTTGAAAAAGCTCCCCCTCCACTGCATCCTGCCAGACCCTCCCTTCCCCCGTGCTCACATGCTGATTTTAATTTGTCTCCTGATCAGATAACAGGTAAGGAACTGACTTCTTGGCAAAACCCCTTTAACAAGTTCCCCCATGTAGTTTTACAAACCGTGTAGTTTTAGGCTGATCTCTCTCCCCTTCTGACAAGGGTACACCCCGAGGTGAGTTTTGCATGGTCCCCAGATCAATTTGATTTACAGTATTTTGATTTTTTTTTTATTTTCTTACTATTACACCAACAATTTTCTCCTTCTCACCCAGCGTCTATTTATGGTTTTTTTTGCCCATTCCAGCTTTGTGCAGGGCTAGACTTGCCCTCCAGGACTAAGGTAAAGGGAGAACCTTGACTCATCACCAGCAGGTAGTCCTCATCACAGATGCCTCCTCTTTGGGACGGATTTCAAAGGGTCTCTGGGTTCAACAGATGTGGTCACCTCAGGTAAAAATGCTATATTCCAAAAAAAGGAATTGAAACAAACAATTCTTTTTTAACTTTTAAGTCCTTTTTTCAATCAGAATGTCCTTATAGAGACAATCCTGATATTTTATTACCTAAACAACCAAGGGGGCAACAACAGCCGCTCTTTCCAAGGAATGCAGGAGCTTAGTGAGATTGGCAAAGTCAAATCTCTACAACCCGCAATCCCATTCAAGCTCCCATTACTTTTTGGATTGGCTCAGCCAATATTTTCAGCACCCTGAAGAATGGCATCTGAACCTCAAAATCTTCAGACAAATTACTTGCAAGCGGGGATACCCAAACTTGGAGGTCATGGCAACCACAGACAATGCAAAAACAAAATACTTTTGCTCCCTCTTAGTACAGGGATCTCCTATAGCAATAGTCAGGTTGTCAATCAGTTGAAGAAACAAATTAATTTATGTATTTCCTCCTCTTCCTTGAAAAAAGGATTCTGGACGAGCAATCAGAGCTCATAATGATTATGCTCTTCTGGCCCCACCAGGCATGATTCTCTCCGATTGTTTTCTACAAGCGGCAGATTCTGGGAAAAAACCCCCTCACAACCTATATTTTTGAACGGCAGTTCTATCCTCAATGCACAAAAATTTATCTGACGCTTGGGGAAAAAATTCATCGACGAGTGGAAAAATTTAAAAGGGTTGTATCATTCATTAAATGGTTTCGAATAAGGGGACATGAAAACAAGCAACTTTGCAATTGGATGTCATGTGCAAAAACGGCTTGTTTTTTGTCTGCCTTACTTCGTTTTTTGTAAAAACTGTTTTCCCCCGGTCGGGTTGATTCCTCCTCATTTCATTCAAAAGGGGGCCCCCATTCCTGGGCCCTCCTCAGAAAAGGAACCAGCTACAATTCCTCTGTACAGCTAGCACTCCCCATTGCACTGAAGCTGCTTCTACAATAGAAAACAGCAGAATTGTGCCCGGTGCCTAATGCCCGCATAGAAGGGGGATAGAAATTTTTCTCTGGGGTCAAGACCGGATTCAAATTAACAAACCTCCAGCTGTGAGAGAAGAATCTGCTCTGAGTTCATAGAAGACTGAATGCAGTCCTGTGGTATGAAACCTCTTAAAAAAATAAAACGCAAAGGGGGGAGGAACGACACAGAACATTGGAAGGGGGGGGGGTGGGGGGTTTGAACACACAGACTTTGGGGCATGAACAGTGATTTTTGGGGGGGGGGGGGGGGGGGGTAGGGCATCCCCCTTTTTAAAAAACACCCAGCTGGGAGGGGGAAAAAACACCCCCATTTTTAGGAACTGAGAAAATCA